>JAGKQL010005830.1:0-10529 GCA_018398635.1 Cyprinodon brontotheroides
CACTGACCGTTCTCAGACTGCCACCAGGACTCTTTGCGGTGTGGCTTGAATGTAGTGATGACGTTTTCTATCCGGTGATTAATGGTGTTGTAGACGGGGTCATATGGCCGTCTGGAGTCACACTCAAAACATTTCTTCTCATCCTGTGGCAAGACAGAATCACATCAAATAACGTGGCACGAAGAGAACCAGTTCAGCCAAACAAAGATGTAGGAAACCTCACCTGCAGGTGACTGACTATGCAGTACGGCTCCTTTCTTCTCATGCCACATGTAGACGAGGCCTTCAGGTTTTTTTCCCTTCCCACCAACAAGTCTCCGGTGGCTGGATAACAGCTGCCGTAGGCACAGCCGTGGGCTTGGTCCGGTTCCTGGCCCACTGCCGCAGCCAGGCCTGCAGGGACAAAGCAGGAGACGGATTACAGAGAGCAGGAGGAAACAGCAGAGGCATCGCTCACTAACGGAGCAGCTGTCCATTCATTCATTCAGCTGCTTAATAAAGTAAACCTAATTAGTGCTCTTCACTGCTGGGAAAGTTCTTATCTCTTCCTCAGGATAAGATAAGAAACCTCAGGATAAGAAGAGCAGCTGCAGGAGATCCAGTGGATGAGTTGACCTCATTCTGCCTGCATAAACTGACCAACCCTACCTGTTCACGGCCCAGAATCACAAAGTAATAAAATCTACAAATAATCATCACGGATTCTAAAATTAGTAGAGATCAGGGTTTAGGCAGAGGGGAAGGACAGTATTAGCACGGCCTTCATGCATCCTTCATTCACTGATATTTTTACAAATGAGATCCAAAACAGATGTTTGGCCGTTTCTGCTATGGGTCGCAGTGCCAGTGTGGATGGGAGTCCTGCAGGAGCCATGGTGTGACTGCATGGTCTGGCTATGTGTGGGAGTTAAAATAAACCTTCATGACAACCAGCAGCAGCCGCCACACATTCCACTGGATATATGACTGAATGCGCCCTCTGGGTGGGGGGAGGGGGGCATCTTCCTGCTGTCAGTCTACAGCTTTTCCACAGCAGGTGTTCCTCTTCTTCATTCAGACAGAGAACAACATGCAGACTGATGCTACACTCATTGCTGCAACATCTCTGAACTCAACGATTAGAGAAAACGGATTTCAAAACCATCGTCTTTATATACAGAATCAGAACCTGATCATTGGCCAAACTGATTCATTCAAGAAGGATCCAGACTTCACTGCCTCTAGAAATACAGTCAATCAAGATACGAAAAGCCCAAGAAACACATTTTTCTAGCTGATATGAGAACATTTCAACATTTTAGAGCAGGACTGGATGGCCGGAGGTCTGAGTTCTGGGCTCCAGTATGAGTGGTGGTGGCAGACTGGGTGATGGGAGGTCTGAGTTCTGGTCCAGGATGAGCCAGTGGTGGACTGGGGCTGGCCGAGGAGGTCTGAGGTTCTGGTCAAGTGTGGTGGTGGTGGGGCTGGGTGGCAGTCTGAGGTTCTGGTCAGGATGGTGGTGGTGGTGGACTTTGGGTAATGAGGAGGTCTGAGTTCTGGTCAGTATGGTGGTGGCGGTGGACTGGTGGCAGAGGTCACAGTTCTGGTCCAGGATGAGGAGAAGGCGGTGGTGGACGGCTGGGTGGCGGTCTGAGGTTCTGGTCAGTATGGTGGTGGTGGACTGGGTGGCCGGAGGTCTGAGGTTCTGGTCAGTATGGTGATGGTGGTGGTGGACTGAGGGTGAGGTCCAGGATGGTGGTCACGAGGTTCTGAGGTCCGAGGTTCTGGTCCAGTATGGTGGTGGTGGACTGGGTAGCGGAGGTCTGAGGTTCTGGTCAGTATGGTGGTGGTGGACTGGGTGGGAGGAGGTCTGAGGTTCTGGTCAGGAGGTGGTGGTGGAGGGACTGGGTGAGGGAGGTCTGAGGTTCTGGTCCCGGGATGGTGGTGGTGGACTGGGTGACGGAGGTCTGAGGTTCTGAGGGTCCAGGATGGTGGTGGTGGACTGGGTGGCGAGGAGGTCTGAGGTTCTGGTCCCAGGTATAGTGGTGGTGTGTGGACTGGGTTCTGGCGGAGGGTGGTGGTGGACTGGGTTCTGAGGTTCTGGTTCAGATGGTGGTGGTGAACTGGGTGACTGAGGTCTGAGGTTGTTACAGGTCCAGCTATGGTAGGAAAGGTGGACTGGTGGCGGAGAGGTCTGAGGTTCTGGTCCAGTGGTGGTGGTGGACTGGGTGGCGGAGGTCTGAGGTTCTGGTCCAGTATGGTGGTGGTGGACAGGATGGTGGTGGTGGACTGGGTGAGACTGGGTAGCCGGAGGTCTGAGGTTCTGGTCGCAGTATGGTGGTGGTGGACTGGGTGACGGAGGTCTGAGGTTCTGGTTCCAGGATGGTGGTGGTGGACTGGGCAGGGTGGCGGAGGTCTGAGGTTCTGGTCAGGATGGTGGTGGTGGACTGGGTAGCGGAGGTCTGAGGTTCTGGTCCAGGATGGTGGTGGTGGACTGGGGTGACTGAGGTCTGAGGTTCTGGTGGCCAGGATGGTGGTGGTATTGGACTGGGTGGCGGAGTTCTGAGTCCCAGGAGTGGTTCTGGGTCCAGTATGGTGGTGGTGGACTGGGTGAGCGGAGGGTCCTGAGGTTCTGGTCCAGGATGGTGGTGGTCCTTTGGGGCGGCGGAGGTCTGAGGTTCTGGTCCAGTATGGTGGTGCCTTTAGGTGGTGGACTGGGTGGTCCCGAGGAGGTCTGAGGATGGTGGTGGTGGACTGGGGTCTGAGTTCCTGGTCAGGATGGTGAGGTGGTAGAGTCCAGTATGGTGGTGGTGGACTGGGTGACGGAGGTCTGAGGTTCTGGTCCAGGATGGTGGTGGTGGACTGGGTGACGGAGGTCTGAGGTTCTGGTCCAGGATGGTGGTGGTGGGGCTGGGTAGCGGAGGTCTGACAGAGATGGTGGGGTGGACTGGGTGACTGAGGTCTGAGGGAGGTCTGAGGTTCTGAGGTCCAGTATGGTGGTGGTGGACTGGGTGGCCGGAGGTCTGAGAGTTCTGGTCCCAGGACGGTAGTGGTGGTGGGTAGGTGGTCCTGAGGTTCTGAGCCAGGATGGTGGTGGTGTGAGGAGGTCTGGTCAGGAGGTTCTGGTCCAGAGATGGTGGTGGTGGACTGAGGTGAGTTGCAGTTGGCCAGGTGGTGGTGGAGGTCTGAGGTTCTGGTCCAGGATGGTGGACTGGGTGGCTGAGGAGGTCTGAGGTTCTAGTCCAGGATGGTGGTGGTGGACTGGGTGGCGGAGGTCTAGGTTCTTAAACAGGATGGTGGTGGTGGGCAGTGGGCACCATGTTGGTGAGCCCCCCTTAAACAGGGCTAACCTGATTAGCTCAGGCTAACACAGCTGCTGAAGTTTGTAGAAGTAAAAAAACATTTAGATTTGTCAGCAGCAAACAAACCCATCTGGAGAGAGAGAGGTGAGATTTAACATCCAGGTGAGACATTCCTGAGAGACGGAGCAGAGGGACAACATTTACCAGAAGGAGCCTCACAGGAAGCAAAGCCTTCAGTCTGACGACAAGACAAAGAAAAAAAAAAACGACAGGAGGAGGTTTGGAGGATCACCTGACCTGGAGCCAGAAAAGGTTCAGAGATCCGATTCAGGGCGAGAACTAACCATTATACAGCAAACGATTAATCTGTCAATTATTTCACCAAAAGTTCCTCAAAGAAGACTTTTTAGAAAATTAAACCAGGAGAAAATGAAACTTTTCCACATAAGGAGTTCTGGATAGAGCAGATTGACAGATGAAATAGTTTGCTTTATCTGAAATGAAAAATGTTTCAGTAGTTTTTCATAATTCTTCTATAGTGGGTGGATCTGTCAGCTTTAGCGTGTTTTAGAGTCTCTATACTGCAGTTAACGATTAATCCATTTCTAAACTAAACGACCATTATGTTTAACTAACCGATTAATCTGATCAATAGTTTCAGCTCTAGGATTGAACAGCAAGCAGAGAAACTGTCGGCTCCTCCAGGCTCACTGGTTCTTCTCTCTGCCTCTCTGCTCTGCCTGTTTCTCTCTTCCTCTAATAAGCTCTGGATCTCCCAGGCTCTTTACCTTCCTCACCTCCAGCAGCCCCTAAAAACAGAAAGTGAAGTTTTTCCACTGTGATGTGAGGATCAGGCTTCAGCAGGAAACGTAGCAATGATCCAATGGGAACATTTATTGAGCGTTTATATGATTCAATGTCTGACTTTAATGAATATTTTCATTTTGAGTTGCTTTAACTGAATCAGCTCAGATGGGGAGTTTTCTACCAGCTCTCTGATTTCCTTTAACCGCCTCACAGTCCATTTTAATTAAACTTTAAGCCCTGAGAGAAAAATCCCCATTTTATTAGAAGCCTGACCCGTTCCAGACGCTCCGAACAGCGAGAATCAACCATGTTTATTGTTTTCTATCATGCAGGCGACTAACTCTTCCTCTGTGGTTGTTTCATGCAGAGGTGAGAGCTGCTCCATCCTACCATCAGCAGAAACGCTCACCACCATCCAGTACTGGGAGCTGAAACGCTCACCACCATCCAGTACTGGGAGCTGAAACGCTCACCACCATCCAGTACTGGGAGCTGAAACGCTCACCACCATCCAGTACTGGGAGCTGAAACGCTCACCACCATCCAGTACTGGGAGCTGAAACGCTCACCACCATCCAGTACTGGGAGCTGAAACGCTCACCACCATCCAGTACTGGGAGCTGAAACGCTCACCACCATCCAGCACTGGGAGCTGAAACGCTCACCACCATCCAGTACTGGGAGCTGAAACGCTCACCACCATCCAGTACTGGACTCTGTTTGTGAGCAGGAACCCCAACAGAGATGTTTGAATCATCAAGAGAGACCGCTGCTCAGTTTCTTTAATCAGATGCTTTCTATAAATCTGTTTATAAATAGGAATATTTAAACTAAAAAGCAAAAGAAAATTTTTTTGATAAAAATAATTTATTTAGATGTTTAGGAAAACCCTGCAGCCTGAGCCCATGCAAGCGTCTTCTTCAGATTATTGCTATGGTTCGATCAGATGAAGGGATGTGCTGCCTGTAAACATGGCTGATTGGTGCCGCCTGCTAATCAGCAATCACAGCGGTTTGATGTGAGCTAGCCTCTGTGGCGTCCGGCTGACGCTGGCGGTTAAATGTTAACAGGCCGCCTGCGGGAAGCTAGGGGCTCACATGTCTGCTGCAACCTGTCCAAAGAAAGCAGGACGCTGCCATTCTGACTCCCAGCAGCTGCTCAGGGAGACCAGGGGCCCTGAGGGGGGGTCTGCTGTAGCTGCTAACGGAAAGTCTGCACTGAGAGGAAACCACAGGAACATGCATGTGGCCAATCAGATAATCTCTGCAACGATCGTCTGCCATGTAACTACGAACACGTGTGATCACTACTGTGTCTCCAGGCTACCAGTGTGTTACAATGGTTCAACTGCTGCTCACACAGGTTGAGTCCAACTGTTTAATCTCTGATTTTTACTTTTCACAGGCTGCCAACTTTTCATCAAACCTTGGAGTGAGATTTTGCAATAATTCGGACAGGCAACCCAGTCAGGGTTCGATTGAAAGGCTCTGCGCTGCAGCTAAAGGTTGGAGGCTTTCAGACCATTTAAATGAAACTGGCAAAATGTGGAATTTTTCAAAGCGCAGTAAATGTTTCTGAATAAAAATAAGTGATCTGTAGTTATGTGGAACATTTTCACACAAAATACATTATTTTCTAGATTCTGGTGATTTTCAGAGAGTTGAACTAAAAGTATGGGCCCCACTAAATACTAGCATCTACTGTGAATAAGAACTTCACAACTGTGTTTGTGTCTTCACCCTTAGTCCTCTGGAAACGGATCACTGAGTCCTCTGGAAACGGATCACTGAGTCCTCTGGAAACGGATCACTGAGTCCTCTGGAAACGGATCACTGAGTCCTCTGGAAACGGATCACTGAGTCCTCTGGAAACGGATCACTGAGTCCTCTGGAAACGGATCACTGAGTCCTCTGGAAACGGATCACTGAGTCCTCTGGAAACGGATCACTGAGTCCTCTGGAAACTGATCACTGAGTCACTGAGTCCTTCTGGAAACGGATCACTGAGTCCTCCTGAAACGGAAACGGATCACTGAGTCACTGAAGTCCTCACGGAAGCGGATCACTGGAAACGGATCACTGAGTCCTCTGGAAACGGATCACTGAGTCCTCTGGAAACGGATCACTGAGTCCTCCTAGAAACGGATCACTGAGTCCTCTGGAAACGGATCACTGAGTCACTCCACTGAGTCTCTGGAAACGGATCACTGAGTCCTCCTAGATCATTGACGGATCACTGCGAGTCCTCTGGGAAGTCACTCTGGAAGCGGATCACTGAGTCTTCTTGAAGCGGATCCACTCTGGAAGCGGATCACTGAGAGCCTCTGGATCTCGGATCCACTGAGTCCTCTCTGGGAAACGGATCACTGAGTCACTCTGAAGCGGATCACTGAGTCCTCTGATTGGTCGTGCTCTTCTATCTGAAGCCGCCCCTCTGATTGGTCGGCCCCTTTCATCTGAAGAGCGTCCTTCTGATTGGTCGGCCGCTGTATTTCGAAGCCGCCCCTTCTTGATTGGTCGCTTCGCTGTATCTAAAGCTGTCCTTCTTCTGATTGGCCGCCGCTGTATCTGAAGTTCTTCTCCTGGTCACTAGTGATTGTCGTGGCTCTGATTGGCCTGAAGCCGCCTTAAGGATTGGTCGCCGCTGAGTCATTTCGAAGTCGCACATGATTGGTCGGCCCCGCCATCTGAAGCTGCCTTCTGATTGGTCGGCTGTCTGTCAGCTCTCTGAAGCCGTCCTCTGATTGGTCGGCCCCTCTATCTGAAGCTGTTCTCTGATTGGTCGTGTCGCCTCTATCTAAAGCTGTCCTCCGATTGGTCAGGCCGCTCCATTCAAAGTTTCGCCGCCTCTGATTGGTCGGCTGCCCCTATCTGAAGTTGCCCCTCTGATTGGTCAGCCCATCTATCGGAAGCTGTCCTCTGGTTGGTCAGTCAGCTTCTATTCCAAAAGCCGCCTTCTTCTGATTGGTCGGGCCGCTGTATCTGAAGCCGTCCTCTGGATTGGTCGGCCGCTCTATCTAAAGCCGTCCTCTGATTGGTCAGTTATTCAGCCTTTCCACTGTTTTCATTGGAGACCTGCTCCAAAGTTCCTGCCCCCCACCCTCCTCCTCCTTTCATCTCCACCTCCTGTTTTAATCCAGCAAAGCTCTTGTCAACAGGATGGAGAAACCCGACTCAGCTCCTTTCATATTGCCCCCCCTCCTTTCTTCTTCCTCCCCAGTCTGTCTCTGGCGCTGCCAGCTCCAGGCTTAAACCAGCCATTGTCCTGTTTGCCACACATTTCCGGAGGCTGGCAAAAACAGCAATAAAAAGATGCTCAGATTTATATAGTCCCCCACCCTGCAGATATATTAGAATCTGTCCTAAATTCCACAAATCCATTTACACCGTAACAGATTAAAACCTTAGGATAAAACCCACAGCCGCCCTGATTCAATAACCATTAAAAAACTAATTCATTTCAGACGGAACTATTAACTGACTTGTATTATATTAAACTGAAGTAACCTGTTCGAGAAGTAACCTTTACTTTGATCACGGCTTGCTTGGCAATGAACTACATCCAAGGATAGATCAGACTCCTGCCCCGGGTTCCAGGTAATGGAAGCCGCTTCTACTAGAACCCTTTTACAGAATGGCAGTAAACAGGAAGTGGATCGGGGCTGAAGTCAGACTCAGTCTACTCACTGTTACTTCCGCAATCACAGACCTCACCGGACCTTGGACCGCTAGAGTGTTGGGAGCCTCCTCTGTCTCCCAGATACAGAGGAGGACACTGGCAGTGCAGTCACCCTTTTGTCCTCTCTCCACTTACCTCCTGCAGGGTCAGCCGAGCATCACAGACGCCATCTGTGCAACAGATTAGTTTGTAAACAAACTGTTCATTTATTCTATTCAGTTTATTTCTTTGTCTCCACCACATCATGTCATCTCTGTGCTGTCACTTTCCAGTTCACCAGATCATCCAGTCAGATTGACCAAAGTTTTCTAGCTCAAGGAAACCAGTTGATTGCATCGGACTCATTGACTTTTCAGCAATTCTCACACCAAGCATGCTTGTAGCGCATATGGAGAGGAAAACTCCCTTTGAATAGGGAAGCAAGAGTCTCCAGCAGAAACTACATAGGCTCAGTGTGAGCGCTGCCATTGCCACCTAATACTGGGTTCAAGGGAGACAGAAGCAGCATATAGAAAAGAAGCATAGATACATCGATTAAATCTGTCTGTTGTTTTCCAATAAATGAAATGTTATAAAAGTTCTTTAACAGGTGGAGCTGAAACTTGGAGCTTATTGACAGACAAAAAATGTTTCTGGTCTTAAATGACAGCTGCTGCTCTGATTGGCTGATCTAGCTGCAGTTAATCAATTATTTCAACAATAGATTCCTCTAATTGTTTCAGTTCTGCCAGTCTTTCAGTGTTTTGTTGTTATTTGTTTAGGAAAAACTGGATCTCCTTGAAGGCTGCAGTTTGTTATAAAGCGATTCATCTCCCTCTGGTCATGTGGACTTCCTCTGCACCAGCTTCCCTCCAATGCTAGGCTTCTGGTTCTGTTGCTTATACACAATAATAATAATTCAACTTTCTGGATCCGTTGAGGAGAAATTCACTCTGGATTTAAACCCCTCCCCTGGTTACGCATTGTGCGGCACCCTTTGGGAGCAATCTGGAGGTTAAAAGTGTTCTCAGAGTTGTCAGCAGCTAGCCTGCACTGCCAAGTAGGCCTCCAAATACACAAATGACATAGAAGCTAGACTCCACCTTCTGCTGGGATGGAACCCAGCAGGGCGGACCATAAAGAACCTCAGACCAGAACCTGAGCATTCAGAACTGGACCAGAAATCCTGAGACCAGAACCTGAGACCAGAACCTGAGACCGACCTCCTGCTAAATACACAACATAGAGAAGCCAGACCCAGATTCTGCTGGGATGGAACCCAGCAGGGGCGGACCATAAAGAACCTGAGACCAGAACCTGAGACCAGAACCTCAGACAGGAACCTGAGACCAGAACCTGAGACCAGAACTTCAGACCAGAACCTGAGACCGGAACCTCAGTCCAGAACCTTGAGCGGAACCTCAGACCTGAACCTGGACCTCTGAGATCAGAGACCAGAACCTCTGAGACCAGAACTGGACCTAGACCAGAACCTGGACCTCCTGAGACCTGAACCTCTGAACCTCTGAGACCAGAACCTGGACCTCTGAACCTGAACCTGGACCTCTGAGACAGAACCTGGACCTCCCAGACCAGGAACCTGGACCTCTGAGACCAGAGACCAGACCTGGACCTCTGAGATCAGAACCTGGACCTCTGAGATCAGAACCTGGAGACAGACCAGAACCTGAGACCAGAACCAGAACCTGGACCTCTGAGACCAGAACCTGGACCAGAACCTGGACCTCCAGACCAGAACCTGGACCTCCTCCCAGACAGAACCTGGACCTCTCAGACCAGAACCTGGACCTCTGAGACCAGAACCTGGACCTCCCAGACCAGAACCTGGACCTCTGAGACCAGAACCTGGACCTCAGACCAGAACCTGGACCTCTCAGACCAGAACCTGGACCTCTGAGACCAGAGGCACGGACCCTCAGACCAGGAACTTGAGACCGGAACCTCAGACCAGAACCTCAGACCAGAACTTGAGACTAGAACTTCAGACCAGAACCTGAAACCAGAACCTGAGACTAGAACTTCAGACCAGAACCTGAGACCAGAACGTGTGGGGGTTCTGTCTGGTGGGACAGAACCAGAGACACTATTCTCCCAATGGAGCTTCTTAGCGGAGATCTTTGTCTCTAGATATGTTCACCCAGCAGAATCAGGGAGCTGTTAGAGGCGCTTCCTCCTCCCTGATTGTCTCCATCTTAGCAGCACTATAAACAGGACAGGCTGGGGGCCCCCAGGGGCCCTAAAAGAAGCAGGTTCAGACTCACCGCAGAGCAGCAGCAGGAGCTTCGCTGGCATCTCTGAGCAGACACGCTGCGTGGGGCCCCTGGTCCACGGAGAACACAACTTCAGGAGCCGCTCCGGCTGCTTCCGAATAAAGGGAAGAGGTCCTTTCCACGGAGGACAGAAGGTGTCCCAGCCAGCAGCGCGGAGGACTGCTGTCTCAGATGTCCTCCTCTCTGCTCCTCTTCACCACTTGTTGCGGAGTTTCTGTGCCGGAAACCCCGGAGCTGGACCACTGGAGCGGAGCGGAGCGGAGGAGGAGCAGGATGGAGGAGAGAGGAGAGGGGAGGAGCAGGAGGAGGAGAGGGGAGGTGATTTCCTCTACTGTCACTGAAAATAATAAAATAATAGTTTTTACTGTAAAATAGTTTAATTGTTTGAAAGTTTTGGTTCGAGCTGCAATGTGTAAAAAACAACAAAAACACATAAAATACATTTAATAGATCAGAATAATAATGACTTTGCGCAGAAAGTTCGAAAAAATTC
>JAGKQL010005831.1:0-10402 GCA_018398635.1 Cyprinodon brontotheroides
TTTTTAAATGTTTATATATATTTGTTCATATTATCAGGTATCAGTAGTCATGCATTTCAGTATTACTAAGATAGTACGTTAAGACCAAATCAAGGCGAAGCTGGTTATTACTGTATTCAACCTTGTTGGTTTGGGGTCCTATCAGGATGAGGCGCTCACACAGTTTTAATCACACTTTGTTTACTTGTAATCCTAACACTTCCTTGTCCAAAGGTAATGAAATACATTAGACATTAATATGTTGGCAGCTTTTTTACAAAGACTTTTCTTTTAAAATATATTCCATTGTGTGATTTTATTTCAAACATGACTGAAAAAAATTCTATTTTAACATAAGAAAATCCATGTTAAATATTTTTAGAGGGATTAATCCCCTCACTGCGTGCAGGCAGAGTGGATTGTGTGTTACCTAAAGTGAAAGTGCCCCACACATGGAGCGCGTCCATGCAGAGTGATAAAGTTGGAGGGGCTTGTTATGGGAGGGAGGGCAGAGTTTCTTCAGGCCTAATCAAATCCAGTGGAGACAGAGGCAGAGTCGACTGCCTTCCTCTCTGCTATTTTTAGCCTCAGCCCTGCCGGTGGCACTTCAGCTCTCTTCACACATGCACAACCAGACTCGTGGTGCAGATATTTATAACTGCCACAGCTGTCGGCAGAGAGTGTGAAACTCCAGCCAAACAGCCAAATGATTTTCTTATTCTTGGCTCCGGGTGGAACTATTTATTCTTTTTCTCTCTGCTTTGTCTTGTTCACCTCTAACTGTACATTCCACTTTAAGTATTGATCCATAAAGGATGTTCTTTAATGATTCAGTTGCTGATGTTGTGCCTCGAGAACAAGGACTAACTTTGATAAAAAAAGCACTTTTGTTTTTGACTTTTCCTGCCAGCTACGGCAGCATGTCTGTCTCCTATCAGCCGACAACAAGCAGCCAGGAAATGTTCAGTAGATTGACAATGTTGTTTTCATTTAGATGCTTCTTTATCACCTAATTGAGGTTTTTGGACAGTTTTTGGTTAATGTATGGAAATAGTAGAAATTAATAAATCAACAGATTTTTCATCAGATTTTAAGTGAATCAAATCCAGATATATATGTGTTGCTGGACTCAAATTTAAATTTTATCAGACCATATTGTCCCAAAAGTTAGATAATTTCTATAACAAAAAAATCCTGTCTTAAAATCTGTGGGGGTTTTTTTGTTTTCTTATGCAGGCCAGTTAGTTATACGTCAGCTTGTACGCCTAAATTCGGCCAATCATATATCAGTGGTCATCTTTCAATCAAATTTTTTTGCTGAGAGCATCTTGATTCATATATCGTAGCTAATATACGCAACGGTTGAAATACAAAATAAGAATAATTTCTTTTACAATTGAGTTCCGTCCCAGTGTTCATGGGGATGGACGTCCATGTCTTCAGCAGGCGTAGAGCTAATAGAACTGACAGCATTGCTGCCCTGGCATCCTCTTCTACAACATCTTCTTCCCCACTCTCTTTCTCTTAATGAAAAATGCATGGCGGAGGAGACTCATCCACGACCTCCGACACTAAACTCTCCTCCTCTAGCATGTTTCCTCTGTCCATAGCGTTCCTTGACAGTGTGTCGTTTCTAAGTCACCAATTTAGTGCTACTTGGTCCCAATGGTCCTTTTTCCTCTGATCAAGGAGCAGCCAGCTTGCTTGGTCTCGCAATGAATCGTGGGATAAACAAGGATAGAGAGGATACACAGAACCCATCCTTCAAATTGGGCAAAAAGAAGGACGCATTTTTAGGCTGCATAACAAAGAGTGTTGGAGTCCGATCAGACCTCAACGCAGCGCTGTGACATAATCGCCCTTCGAATCTGGCCTTCAGAGGACGGAGCTCAAAAATTTCGAACGCAGCCACTTTTTCTCTTTCAACCCTCGCCAATTTTCAAAGACCCGTAGTGAGAAAGATGAGCTCCAATGACTGTCTGAAACTGTAGCTCACCACAGATATACGCCTGAAAGTGTGCATGCTAAAGTGAAGCAAAAGCTGACATAACACGTAGGACGGCTTTACGAAACATATCACCAGAATGATTGACAATTAGAGGACAATTATTTAGATGATCCAACTGAAAATAAACAATCATCCTTTAGACCTTTAAGGTATATACCGATACAGAACGTGCTGCACCCTTTGTGTTCGCCATTTCTAGACTGCTTTTCGGAGGGAAAGTCCACAGTATCGGTTCTTCTTAGGGAAGCTGCCGATCGAATAGATGAACTAGAACGCTGTAAGTTTAATATCCGACGTGTTTTATGGTCCTTTGAGTTTTGTTTAACTTTTACTTTTGAAAAACAGCTTCAACTTCGACTGCTACTGAACAGGAACTGAGCGCTGCAGTTGCATCTAACCAACCAATAGGCTGCCATTGTAGCCTGAAGACACCGCCCCTCATTATCATATTAAAGCAGAAGCGAAGAGGGGAAAATAGAATGTGATAAATTAAAAAATAAGGAAATACTTAAAGAATAAGGGAAATTGGAAAATGGGAAAATTAAACATTTTTCAAACAAATGGTAAATGAAAAATAGATAAAAGAAAAATTGGGAAATAAAAAAAGGATATATGAGAAATTGATTAATGAAACTGGGAAATAGGAAATCGGGTTAATGGAAAAGGAAATTGAACAGTGGTTAAATTAAAAGATAGATTAATGAAAAATGGGTAAAATAGATAAAGAGATTAATGAAAAATGGACAAATGAAAAATAGATAAAAGAAAATGCGTAAAGAAAAATAGATATAAAAGAGAAATAAGATTAATGAAAAGTGGAGTATATGTAAAATCGGGTTAATGGAAAAAGGAAATGCGAAAAAATCAGGTTAATGGAATTAATTAAAATAGATTAATGAAAAATGGAGTAAATAAATAAAGGGATAAATGAAAAATAGACAAATGAAAAATAGATAAATGAAAAATAGATAAAACAGAAGTGAGAAATAGATAATCTGAAAAATAAATAAATAAAAAAGTGAAAAAAATACCGAAAGGGAAAGTGAAAAGTGGTTAAATAGATAAAGTGATTAATGAAAAATGGGTAAATGGATAAAAAGGGATAAATGACAAATAGAAAAATTAAAAAAAGACAGTGTGTGTATAAAATAAATAAATTAAAAAATTGGTTTAATAAAAAGCTAAATTATTTATTCTCAATTTTGTTATTTCACTCGATTTTCTTCGATTTTTGGTTATTACTCATTTTATTTATTTACCGATGTTATTGTTAATTTTGGCGAAATGGCTCCCATACCAGCAGGATATATTACCTGGAAGTAAGTTGAAAGGGCAATGCCGGGTAAAAAGCTAATTAAGAAAGTTCAAAAGTAAAGTTCAAAAAACTGAACTAAAACAATGTAAGTGCCAGTATCAGCATTAATGCCTCTATGAGTGTTTTTCATGAATTTCTCATAGAAGCACTTTTGTTATTTTTCTTAACTACTCTTAACGTTTCTTGTTATTACATTGACATTCATTTTTGCTGTCAAAATATCCTTTTTTTTTAATGTAACAAAGGTAATAAGGTCTTGTCCTGGATTCCAATAACACTATTGGCTTAAAATTTAGATTTTCAAAATATTTCACTGAATGCGAATTTATACTCGATGGCTGCAATAAAGCCATTTTAACTATTGTGCATGGGAAAACTGGAGATACATTGAGTATATTTGATATATCGCCCACTTATAATTTATAGTCCCTTATATCCCCGTCTTCCCGATTCTGATGCTTGTCTGAGTTTTAAGTAAGTTATGTTAAACACATCTAAACCCCTGAATGTATCTTTTGATGTATGATGTGTTAGTGAGTAGTTCCACATTAATACCTAATAAAATAATGAATGTAAATATGTCATTGTGTGCTGTGGATCCCCAGTATTTAGTTTTAACATTTATTTTGTAATTCCGGTGGAAATTGAGTACAGAAAGACTTTGCTGCGTGCAACCAAAGGTCGTCTGTTGGTGCCGAAGCTCACTTTGGTCATGAAGAAGAGGAAGACAGCTCCGTTTAAGTTGTGCTTTATTCTCCTCCATCTTCGGAGTGAGATGCACAGACAGAGACGGGTGTGGATCAAAGTGATGATTCAGTTCACCTATGATTATGCTTGTTTTATGCTCAGCCTTAGTGCCTTTGACTGGTATATCTTGATGGATGGCTTCAGCCTCAGGAGGCTGAACTAAACTTTGAATACACAAAAGGCAGAAAAGTCTTTGCTAAATTTCCCAAGATGGTTGAAGCTCTGTGATCGTTATCCTTTGTGACCCATGCTGAGGTATCTGAAAGTGTATTATGACTTTTCAGGACCTGCAAGACATTGATCAAGACCTTTTTGAAACAGTAAGAAGACAGTTTGTGTTGCCAAGGTCACCTCTGTACACTTCTCTGCTGTGCTGTTTAGCAACCTTTTTTTAAAGGGGGCGAGACAGACACATGGCTGCCTCGGTGAAAGATGTGGCCTTATTTAACTTAAGTGTCTGCACCGAAGCCACGGTTGGGACAATAAATGGACTGAATGTCCCATCCATCCTGTCTGAGTTGTGTAGCATGCAGCTATCTGTCGGACTCAGTTTGTTATTAGATTTTTGGCATCATGACCGAGTGTCTTTGTCTGGACTTGGCTGAGGAGTGCAAAAGAGAGAGAGAGGGTTGAATGTGAGATAATTAAAAGGAATCAAAATGCAACACCATTATTGTAATGTACACTGAAACAGTTTGGCTGCAGCCTCTTCATTTGGCATTTTGTTTTGTAAAGTCGGCAGCTTCAAACCACAGCCAGATATTCAGGAAACAGGTGCTTCTTTTTCATTGCTAAGGTAATATGAAATCAATCACTTATGCCTCGATTCTTGACGATACAAGGATCTTACTGAGCAAATTGGAGAAAAGGATCTTCCTGTTCTGGTATAGAAAGCCTTCAATCCTAACGGATGTTTAATCTGTTTAAGAAGCTCAACATGTCATTGATTAATTACCCTACTGTTTATTTCTGTGCCGCGGTATGCCGCCAGGATATTACAGATGCCAGATCGATCATTTAGCACGGTTCATAAGATAAATGAAATTTGTTAAAATAAGTTTAAAATATTAAATTTCACAATCGCCCGGTGAAATGCGTTAAGGCAGGGGTTTAAAGGCTGGGGTAATTTATGCTTGAAAATACATCACCCCTTTATGTAAGTTAGCATCTTATCAGAAAAGCATGCTGGGAATAAGTTAAATTGATATTTAAAAGAGAGAAATGCAACTCAGAAAAAAAATAAAAGAAAACAATTACTAATATAAGAATAAATGGCTTAGTTTGATAAAATCAGAACAATATCCTGTTTAATAAAGTTAAACACAGGAAAAAAGCAACTGAGAGAGACAGAAAAATAGAAAATCTGTGCAAATAACACATTGCTGTAGAGAAGCATTGCTAGAACAAAAAAATTTGACAAAGTTCAGGATGAATAGGTATTAAAATGTTGTTTATAGGGTGTCAAACAAGTCCAGCCAAGCTAATAGCATGGTTTTATGCTCTTAATGGGCCTATTGGAGGAGCAAAGTCTAACAGCTCCATAGAGGAAAGATCTGTGATAGCGTTTCTTTGTGCACCTAAGGCGCAGCAGTCTCAAATGAGCTTGTAGTAGCTCCATCTATGGGGAGAGAGAAACGATACAACAGTGATGTAATTGTTTCTTATTTGTGTGTGTTTTAAACCAGAAAAGATGGCTGAAGCCACTGCAGAGTCAAAGGAGGTCGCCAGGCGTGCCTCAATAGTTCAGGAAGAGCTCAGTCTCCTTAGCAGATAGAGTGTGCTCCGATCCTTCCTTTTAAAGAGGATTTGTTTTCTTATAAATATGATCTTGTCTAGTTTCCATGTACACTTAACCCTTTCTGATACATGCTTATATTTAAGTCGTTTACCTTTTTTTTAGTGGGGGGGTTTGCTCATTGATCTCTATGAAGCTCATTTTTGCCGTACCTGAGAAAAGTTTTGAAAGCTTCTGCTTGGTTTGCAGACCTGGAGGCCTGCCTGGCTGCCTCTTAGAGTTCTGGCAGTGAGTCAGAGTGCAGATTATTGACAAGTTTTTTTGGACAACACTCACAACAGGAGGCAGTTCACTGCTGCAACAACAGCCTGCATCTTATAATGCACCAAAAGGACATGTGACATGTCAAAGCATTGTCATACTGCCGCAGCACAACAGGCTCTTTCCTCCAACTGTTGGCCAAATGAGCGGGTCCATAAGCAAATCCCTAGAGGCATCCTAAATGTACTAAGTTCTCCTAATTACCATTTAGGTGAAAATGTGCAACTCTGATGCAGCAATCGGCAAAAACAACAGTTGGTGCACTTAGCTGCTCCATAGGATTCAAGAAAACATAAAATCCTGTGACTTTTCAGTAAAACACTGAGTTTTACTCATTATTCTAACAGTTGAAGCTAAATTTATGCAAATACATACTGTGTGAATGAGTATGAAAGCAAAAAGAAGTAAAAAAACAAGCTACTGTAAATACAGTAAAATGTTTTACATAAAGTGCTTCTCAAGAGCAATGCAGAAATGGTA
This sequence comes from Cyprinodon brontotheroides, assembly GCA_018398635.1. NCBI lineage: Eukaryota > Metazoa > Chordata > Actinopteri > Cyprinodontiformes > Cyprinodontidae > Cyprinodon > Cyprinodon brontotheroides. The sequence continues at coordinate 6,586 of JAGKQL010005831.1, forward strand.
GTTTTTTTCCGGAACGAGTCTGAGGACTCTGTGCCTCAAAGATACAGAGATAAAGTTTCCCGAGCCTCTGAGACGCCACCTGCTCTACAGCAGTTATAAAGGAAAAGTCCAGTCAACAAGGAATCAATGGATCGCTATCTATACCTAAAACTAATACGTTTGCAGTGTTTCAAGGAATTTAGTGTTAATCAGTCAAAAACTAAAAACAATCATTTTTGTCGACAAAATGTCTTCCACGACGTCCGCATCACCTACCTTCTCAAGTGATGAGGTTTGTTTACATAGATAATTTTACAGATAGTATTTCATTAGTCTGTGTAGGGTATAGATTTCATCTAGACTTAAGATAATAAATATACCCGTTATTTTTTCTACATCGTTGTGACGTTTTGGTGAGCTGCTTTGCATGGTGATATAAACAGATGAAGTAATTGTAGTCATTAATTTAACAGCGAGATTGTGTTCGCTGGAAGAATATATATTCCCTGTTTACAGAGTCCAAGTCTTGTTTGTGACACGGGGGTTACAAGGCGAGGGAGAGGAAGAGGGCGAGGAAGAGGGCAGAGAGGCCGGGGTGGGTGTGCAGCTAGGGCCAGGCGAGGGAGGGGTGCCAGCGGGGTGAGAGCAGAGGAGGAAAGGCTTGAAGATCTCCAAAGGAGCCGGAGAGAAGTAACCGAGGTATATATCCAGAAAATTATTTTACAGAAAATTACTGAATCATTACCTGTGAAACGTCAGGGACGTTGCTGAATAAGTATACTGGAGAGTAACAGCATCATCACGCAGCATGTTATTGTAATGGGCGATCTCGCAATCGCTAGTTTGTTGGCTCTGCGCTGCCGTAGCGCAAAGATGTCTGCCTTCATGGCTGCGAGACCCGCTCCTATGTAATTATAAATAACGAATTCTAAGGCAACGCAAATATTAAGGTTAAGAGGCTGAGCTCGTAGATGATGATAAATAACATAGTTATGTATAATATATTACATTTCTGACTGTATATCCCTGTAATTATTACACACTGTAGCTTTAAGATTTCCAGAGGACTTCAGAGGATTAAGGCCAACGGAAAAAAAAAAAAAAGTTAACTGATTTTTAAATTTTATTTCAGTATAATATGGGAAAAAAGTCAGTATTCTAACTTTTCCTCCCTATTCTGACTTTAATCTCAGAGTTTTGACTTTTATTCTCAGAATTCTGACTTAAATCACAGAATTCTGACTTTTTTTCTCCCAATTCTGACTTTTTTCTCAGAATTCTGACTTCAATGTCAGAATTTTAAATTAATTCTTACAGCTAACAAACATGTTAGCATCAAGCCGAAGCCATGTCTAGGGACTAAACGAGCTCTCTTCTTTTAATGACCTTCTGGTCTTCCATTAAAAAAATAGCATCAACGGGGACCCTTCATTTTGTCATTTTCCACTAATGTGTTACTGGCCCTTCCAATCAACTCACATCTTTGCCAGTGAAGCTAAGCGCTCCCACAGCTCCTCCTTCATAGTGCCCATCTACATTTAGATCCAAAATTCTGAGAAAAAAAGTCAGAATTCTCTCTTTTTTCCCACTGAAATAATATTTAAAAATCAGTTAACTTTTTTTATTTCTTCAGGGGCCCTAATCTTCTTTCGGTACTGGAGTGCTTGTTGTATTAAATAAAACCCTGATACAGCTCTCCCTCTTCTTCTATCCATCTACTGCAGAAGGCTGATTTTACTAAGATCCCAAGACTAATTTCACAGTAAAGGTTTTATATAAATCATATAAACCTGCTTTTTTAAAGTGTCCAACTGTCCACCTACTAAATGTACTGGTAGCTTATTTCTTTAACATGCAAATTTGTACTCTCTTTCTTATAGAGATTTAGAGTAACGCTTGGATCAAAAAGCTGTGGTAAAATGCTGGATTTTTGAAGCTCAGGTTGCAGAAATCCGTGGTTGCTGAAACGAGCCAGAGAAATAAGTATTTCTTCATGCATACAGGATTGTTATCCATGTGTGAAATCCAGAAAAGTGGTGGGAGCACGGCACAGTATGCTGCTGCAGACTGGGCTGGTGTGTGTCACCCTTAGCTGCTCCACAGTTAGCATGCTGTAAAATGCAGCAGACCTTCAGTAAGGCATTGTTTGAGTTAGGTGTGTCAGTGTGTTTTATAGTGTAAGAATGATAATTTGCCTGCTTGCTCATGCATTTACAATGTAATTTACAGCTTTTCACAGCTTAGATTGTGTGGCTTTCACCTTTTGATTGTTCTGTCAGTTCAGGATGTTTCAGCTCTCTGTGCTTGACTGGCTTTGGGGTGACAGCACTGATCCTCAAGATGGAACAAGAATATTTTACTGAACTCAAAGGGAAATTAATTATCTGAACTGTGTTTATTTGTGTTAATTATTTTACAGTATTATCTTAAAAAAAAACATTAACAGATGTAAGGAACTCCTCTCTCATTAATTTGAGTAATGAATTCATTTCAATCTTCTATAACCTTTGCAAACAATGGGTTTAACTAAAAAATGAAAATTACTAAATATTTATACACCTTTTTTCCATCTGTAACATGTCTGTTTTTCAGTTGAAATATAAAAGGTAAATATGACATAATGGATTGAAATAAAGTGCAGGAAGCATTTTTTCATGGTTGTTTTTCTTACATCACAAAAATGTGGGTTTAACAGGAGTTTCTTTTGAAAGCCACAATTTATCTAATATTGGTTTACATGGATTAAATAGACTTATATCTATGTATTAGTTCCTCAGCAAGTATTTCATTCTAATTCTATTGGCTAAAAAAAAGATGTGAGGAATAATTTGATTTAATCACATCTAATTGGTTGCAATAGTTTAGTAACGAGAAATATTATATGACCCGTTTTGTTTGATTAAAAGACACTTATCACATCAACGTTAATGTCATGTTTGCTTTTAAGAAATAAAACAACTATCTATGCATTTTTCTTGTGAATTAGGTCAATATAGGTCCTATGTTGTATTATCAGATCATCATGGCCCCTGCTGTTACCAATCAATGAAATTGTAATGACTTTGTTACTACAGATTTTTAACATGAGATTATGCTGTGTATAAAATGTACACATACGCCAAACCAAAAAAGGCATTTTTGAAATGAATATAGGGTCAGTGGGAAGTCATAAAACCATTACCCTTGCCTTGTCAGGACAACAAATATGCAGTTAAAATAATTTCAAATGTTCATTAGTGAAATTAATGACATATGCAAAATGAAGGGGTAACTTTACTGTGAAGTTTTCACAGCCACAATTTTAATCTCCCCCCACCTCATCGACATGTAAACTCAGCAACAACGAACAATCAGTGATTGTTCTTTTGTAATGTCCATCCTGTGCATGGATCTTCTTAATATTAGACCTTTCTAGCTCCATATATATATATATTATTGCTATATAAATATATATGTATCTATATTTCTTTATACATATATATATATATACACACACACGATATACCTGTATGTATATGTATGTATATACACCCCACCGCCACTCTTTATTAAGTACACCTGTCCAACTGCTCGTTAACAACACCCTACTCCTCCCTAAGCAGCCAATCACATGGCAGCAACTCCCCAGTACATTTAGGCATGTAGACATGGTCAAGACAATATCCTGCAGTTCAAACCGAGCATCAGCATGGGGAAGAAAGGTGATTTGAGTGACTTTGAACGTGGCATGATTGTTGGTGCCAGAAGGGCTGGTCTGAGTATTTCAGAAACTGCTGATCTACTGGGATTTTCACGCACAACCATCTCTAGGGTTTACAGAGAATGGTCCGAAAAAGAA
>JAGKQL010005832.1:0-10550 GCA_018398635.1 Cyprinodon brontotheroides
AGCTCGCCACCCAATGGACAGTCAAAGGAACAGCACACAAAAAAAAACCTGACCTGAAATCAGGCCATAATTTTAAATGAGTAAAATAATAAACAATAAACTTAATCTTAGCAATAAATAAAACAATGAGTCAGTTAGTCATGCCATAAATCACAGCACTAAGATACATCAAATAGTTTAAATTGTTGGGATCCAGAGGCTTGCCCACCAGAGGGCGCTGAGGATCCCTTCCTGATGGTTTGTGCTGCTGTTGGGATCTGGGGTGCTGTCTACCTTCCTCCACCAGAGGGCGTACTGGATCTCCTAAAGATGGTGCTGACTTCACCAGCTGCTTCTCATCTGCTCATCAGGGGACCAGTACTTAAGTGGGCTGTGGACAACACTCCAGTGCCAGAGTGTTTTGCCAGTTATGGTTAGCAAGTCTGAGCCAATCTGCCTGTCTGAATCTAGACTCCCTGATTACCTGAACCTAACCTGTTCTTGTCCTCTCTGCTTCTAGGAAGAACCTGTCTGAAACTTTGGAAGAGTTTCTCTGTCTGAAACCAGTCTGCCTGATTACTTAAGGACCCTGGAGATCAGAAACTCTGGAAGAGTTTTTCTGTTTGAAACCAGTCTGTCTGATCACGGAGGAACCCTGGAGAATCAAACCTGTCAACCTTCAGCCTGCCGTCAGCCTCTGGACCCTCCTGGTTTCCCCCCTGTGCCACTCTGCTCAAATCTCAGAACAGGTACAAACCTGCGCTCAATCTACCAGCAAGATTACCCGGCTTCTGCTAACCATTCTGTCCCCCTCTGCAGTGAGAATCAGTCGTGACCAGTCCTGGACCAGATAATCCCCTGAACCAGTTCTGTATTCAAACCTGTGTGTTTAAATAAACCTTTGAACTTTTTCCCAGTCTCAGAGTGTGTTCTGCATGTGGGCTTGTAACCTGATACCCATCATGACATAAATATTAAACAAGATTTCTTTATGAAGCTTCAATGTTTCTAAATATCTCAAGGTAAATTAAAGTGCACTTATCATTCAAAGATGAAATCATGGGTCAAGAAAAACCCAAATTATTTCAACAGTTCAATCTTAATTTTATTGCGCAACAAATATCAATGAACAATCAGATCTATTTAAAAAAAACAAAAAGGATCCATGGCTTCTAAGGCTGGAAAAGTTCCAGACAAAGTTCTATAATTAACCCAACCATAAAATAATGTTTGACCAATACATTTACTGCTTGGGAAAATCTTATTGCTTCTTGGTTGGGGAAAAGTTTCCCTCCGAATTATTCAAAAATAAAAGAGTCTGAGTGAAGCTGTGGGCGTGTCTGGGAACTATATTAACTACCCATGTTAGCGTAGCATGCAACCGGTGTACTGCCACATCACAAACTCAAAATAAGGAATAAAAATATATTTTGACTCACCGAAGAGTAGATGATTTGGGAGAGGATATAGGGAATGTCCACCAGGTTATGAGTTGTAAATCTGCTGTATTATTTAAGTTATCAGTAAGTTTGAATGAACAATAAAGCATGAGCCAATAGATGAAAACAAACTTTCCGAGTTGAAAGAAGCTAAAGTGATCTATGGTGAAGGCATCAGAGTAAATTAAGCAGTGGTGGAGTGTCAAGGTGGGTTTTTTTCAAAAAACAACAGAGAAGCCACAGCGAGGAGCAGCTGGGAGCAGCTTTGGCTGTAGCATCTGTGGAGCAATCTGTTTGAGTCAGGGATCCGTCCCCTTTTTAAAGGAACAGGGCGCACTACTCTCAGATTGAGCCCGGAAGTAGGGCCTTATGTGCTGTGGGTTACCCCGAAATCCCACATACTCCATCAGCGCTCCGCCCAACTGCACTCCAGACCGTCTGCACAAAGCAAAGCCTACAGCCTCTGCACTGGCTCCCGTCCGCTCCGCTCAGAGTTCCTTGGAGATCCTAGAGGGCATGCGCGAGATGAACCAGGGTTTCCGCGGATCATTAAAAATAATTACAATTCATTAATTTAGTTATTTTTTTAATCACGGCCTTAATTGGCACTAAAATGAATTAAATATGTTTATTGTGGCATTTATAATTCTAATTAATTAATTTGACTGGAACTGATCATAAAGCCGTATGTTCGAAAGGAAAGCCGGAGGCGTGAGAAAAAAGCTAGAGAATATATATGTATATGGTATATGTATATGTGTGTGTGTGTGTGTGTTTACATGCATACAAGAGTCATGGAACTGTGCTTACAGCTCCTTTTTTCATGTAAACTAAAAATTTGTCATGGGTATTTGTTGATGGTATTAAAATAATTTCTAATAGCATTAAAATAGCATTAAATGAGTGTCACTCATTCCTGTCTGTACCTTGTGAGCGTTTAATTTAATATGGCATATTAATAAAATCCCACCATCATCCAGCATATGTTCAGTTTCTGCCGAGATTTTTTATTTTTTTATTTTTGTAGATTTTTGTAACGGGGATAACTAGGATAATTCAAAACTGCATTTTGAATGAACTTGTTTGTTCTCTACTCCCAACAGGGCCGCAAGGATTGTTATAGGCGAAGCCAGGCAATTGCCTAGGGTGACAAATGTGTGGGGGGCGCCCCTAAGCGTCGGCCTTAGGCTTACTTCCCATTAATCATAGAATTAGAAAAAAAGCTAATTAAACTGGTTATGAAGTCCACAGTTTGACTTAAAGGAATAGTACACCCAAAACATGATTAGCCTTCATTTTCTACTCACCCCCATGCTGAACAAAACTCTGGAGTACTTTTTTGATATCTCAAATGCATCTGGAGATCTGGGAGGCTTCTTGCTGTCTGCTGACATTCAAATAATGGAGGTCTATGGCGCCCGAGACAGAAAGGTCCACAAAAGTCCACAAAAACTTGTCAATATTCCTCCATACTGCTCGTCCAATGTAATCCAAGTGTCCTGAGTGGGTAGCATCCAGAATTTACTCGAAACGAAGTCATTTAGAACGTTTTAGAGCCTAAACAGTAGTGTATAGGATTTCCTAATAGCGCCCCCATGCGCGCTCACGATTCTACAGAAGCCGGCAGACCAAACCAGCGCATTCAGCTCGGTAAAGAACTCATGCTCTTCCTCAACACTGAAGTCCTCAGACATTTTTCTTTCGTTGTTTCTTTCTTTGCACAGGTAAACAGCACATTTCTTCTTCTACGCTTGCATTATCGGCAGAGCAGACGCTGAATGCGAACTTTCTTCCGGTTTGGTCTGCCGGCTTCCGTAGAATCGTGAGCGCGCATGGGGGCGCTATTAGGAAATCCTATACACTACTGTTTAGGCTCTAAAACGTTCTAAATGACTTCGTTTCGAGTAAATTCTGGATGCTACCCACTCAGGACACTTGGATTACATTGGACGAGCAGTATGGAGGAATATTGACACATTTTTGTGGACTTTTTTCAGCATGGGGGTGAGTAGAAAATGAAGGCTAATCATGTTTTGGGTTTACTATTCCTTTAACATGCTAGGAAGACGTTTGAATGACTTGCCACAAATAGTGAATGATAACTGGGCTGATATAATGTCTTGTGGGCATGGGGAAAGCTGAAAATTGTTTAATAGTACTCATCTGCTTAATATGGTATCAACACTTATAGACAACCCAGACTCTCTTGCCTCAAGACATAGGTTTGAGTTTTTGTGGGTTGGAATAAAGCAGGCATAATTAGATTTTCTGATCTCTTTGAACATGGGGCATTCAAATCGTTTGAATCTTTAAAACACAGTACACGTTATCAAATATGGAATTTTATAAATATTTACAAGTTAGGCATTATCTCATGAAGGAAACAAAATCATTGATACACCCAACAAACTTCGTGTAAACTGGAGAAGTTCCTTAGAAAATAAGGATCACAAACATTTTATATCAAACTTTATTCTGAGATTTATCAGCTAAATCTGGACCAACTGGCATGGTTGAGGGAAATCTGGGAAACTTTACTCAAATGTGAAATAAGCACTCAATTATGGGATAAAATCCTGCTCCTGCCATCTAAAATCTCTGTTTGTAACAGATTTAAAGAAATGCAGTATAACATTTTGCATAATGTATATATTTCTCCTTATATTTTTAGCAAGTACAATGTGGGAACCTCTCCAGATTGCCCCAAATGTAAAATTTCTGTGGGCACCAGCTTTCACTGTTTGTGGGAATGTGATGTTATTCAGTCATTATGGAAAGACGTATGTGCCAGAATCAGTACACCTATTGGTCAAAATGTGTCAGAAAACCCACTGATGTGTTTGTTGGGACATATTCCTAAGCCACTAGTAAAACATGAGCATGTGATACAGTCACTTTTAATGTTAGCAAGAAGAAGGCCATTATGGTGAAAGGGGTGGGCAGGGAACCCCCCTCCATTTCTTTATGGAAATCACTAATATCTGATGTTATGACTCTCATTAGACTTGGACATTACATTGATGGAAGTCTTCAATTCTTCACAAATACCTGGAGGAAGCCACTGGAAACACTGGGAGTGGAATGTAAAATGGACTCTAACGTAGGGTGACCAAACGTCCGTATTTCCCGGGACATATCCGTATGTCACGTCCTGTCCCGGGCGTCCGGGTTTTTAGAAAGTGAGGAAATGTCACAGTTTCATAGCATACGTTGCTCCGTGTGAAGCGTAATCCCTGAGCCGCTGGGCCAGTGCTGGCAGCCCTGTTCAGAGGCTCTGTTAGAAAACCTAGGACGCGATCCTCCGCTGACGCGTCTACCTAGACTGATCCTCTTTCCAAAATCCTTTTTGAAAATTAAGGAGGCCGAAGAGTTTTTTGGCTGTAATTCTGAAACAGGTCTACCCTTCGAGGTTTTACCAGATGCTCTGTTGTTTGTAAGCAAACCGTGGAAAGCTTTCGATTACTAATAAAAGCAGGAAATAAATGCTATATCGAGGTTTTCAAAACTGTTTGTTTATTTATTTTATTTTAAAAAAAAGCTAAAGTGAACAAAGACTACACTCAATATATAAGAATCCAGAGTGGAATAAAGGTTCCAAATCAAATGTAATGATAGAAACCTTAGGTCAGTTAAATGAGAAGTTCGGTTTTACACTTTTTTAGTTTCCATTTTTCTGTAAAGTGTCCAGGATGAAATCGAATGATCGGCACCAAAAGTTTGATTAATTGCGTTCTGCTCCCTGCTTTTGGCTCATTTAGAATCAACCCTGGCTGCTTTTAGGAATGGCTTCCCATAGAGCATGTCCGGATAATGTCCCTTTAAAACAACCTTAAACGTTCTCTTTTTTAAAATATGCTACTCCACCGCAGCGCGCTGTTCAATGATCGCTCCAAAAAAGTTGGTCGTAGAAGAAAACGTTCCTGTAGTGTTTTATTTAGCATTTTGTAAATCCCATTGAGTTCTGTTGGAATAGTCAATATTCCACTGCCATCGGAAACGGAAATGGGGCCTTTTTACACAGTTGTAGTCTTTTTCGCTTCACTCTGCGTAATCCGACGCTGAGGTGCTAACGCCTCTGTTAAACACTTTAAAAAAAACTCTCAGAAATGGAATAAAAGGTGGATTCCTTGATGGATCGACTCTTGTATATACATGTGAGATGTAGTGCTGATATTGTTTTTGACCAGTCTTCTACAAAGTTTGTATGTTTGGGAGAAATTAAATAAAAGTTAAAAAAAATAATAATAATACTTTTCTGAGGAATTTCCAAAAGCCTAAATGACGAATAGTACTTCACTTTTATTTTATTATTAGAATAAGTATAAAATGAGCAATAACTACACTATAGATCATTGTAATGCCTCCAAACTTGTAGGATGCATAGATAACCTCATCTGGATCATCCTACAAGTCTTACTTTGGGAAGATGGGCCAAACTGTATTTTTGGAGATTTTGTCTTAATTATAAGCATATACAGCCAATAATTACACTATAGGATCATTGTAGCGCCCAAACTTGTCTACACTACAGAACCCTCATCTAGTTCAGACTACAACTCTTACTTTGGGAAATGTGGGGAAATTCACTCTCATTATAAGCATATAAAAGCCAATAATTACTTATGACTTAGACAGATTTATTTTTGTCATTTTGTATACACAAGTGTAAACAAAAAGAAATTAATGAAAAATAATAATATTAACATATGACTGTATAATTACAGTTCTAAAATTTTTTTTTCTTACTCTGGGAAGACAGTCCAAACTGTATTTTTGGGGATTTACTCATTGTTATTATAAGCATATAATAGCCAATAATTACACTATAGATCATTGTAGTGCCACAAAATGTAGGACACATAGAACCTCATCTAGTTCATACTACAACTCTCATTTTCGGAATATGTGCTAAACTCTATATGTTTTTTAGATTTTTTCATTGTCATTATAAGCAGGCCAGGTGTGCAATCTCTGCGACAGGAACCACAGCACTGAGCGTCGTGTGCACTGCACAAAGTATACCGGTCACAAATGCAGGTAGGACTCACCTTGGGTTTGTAAAAACTGCTAAACGGGACAATTGTAGCTTCATTTGTAGTGCTTTTCCTTGGGTGAAATAAATGTTACTCCAATACTGAAATCATACTATATGTCATTCTCTAAGCTGAAATGTTGAATGACATAAAAAGGCGAGACAAGACAAAATCCAGTTATTCTCTAAGTTTTTCTTTCACAGTGAGCTTTGCAATACAAATGAGTCTGTTGGTGAATGGACAAAATAAATAGGCTCTCTTGCCTTGTTGAAATGCATATTATGACCTGCTCTCGCACAGGAACTAGGATCCGTGATGATATCTGGTTACTCAATAGTTTGCCTAAATAAAAGATTTAGATATGGCTTATCGATATTCCTGCAAAAGGTCCGGATGTTGCAGAGGAAGGTAATGAAAAGTGTTTGAGCATGCTCTTGTTCTAATTCAGTTTGTTTCCAGCCTTTATCCAGGCTCATGTAGAAGGGCTGGTCATATCACAGGTTATTTGCATTACAACAGGACAGTTTGCAGATAGAGTGAATACACAAACTTGAAGAGGGAGGGGGCTTGCAGGAAAACTGGAATTCTCAGGACTTAGGCCCTGTCCACACCTAAGTCAAACCCTGGCCTAAATTCACAAATTTTTCACCAAACCAGCTCATGCTACTCACCCCTGCTGTCGGCTTACAATAGAATCATCTTCTTCTGGAATATCTCCAAGAAGAACAGAGCACATCGGCTTACATAGTTCAGCACCTGAATTTGACTGAACTACGAAAATGGACCCGCAGGGCCATTTTCCGGTTTTCCGGTCGGTTGTTGTATAAATATTACTGGCAAGACGCCTAACATTTAGTTGCCTGTTTTCGCCTAGTTTTGCTTTTGGCACCACAGTGCCACTTACAGGCCTGGCATACATTTTGCAGCGTTTTCATGCATTCATGTGGTCGATCACATTTATTTTCGTCCCGGTTTAAGACAAACGTTCTGGAAAATATTAGCGTTTCGCGGTTAGTTGGACTTCATGTGGGACGGGCCTTAGTCTTAAGTGGCTTCAGTAGCTTCTGATCTTTGCCGGCGAGGCGGCAACCAAGACAGGAAGTAGACCAGCCTGCAAAACTTCAACTTCGCCAGTCAATATGTGGTTTTTGCTTGGAAAGCCAGGTTAATCCTAGAATGACTGGAACTTTTGAGGGAGATCAAGAAGAACGAAAAATTAAAAACAATCTACTGGATTTGGCTTCCAAGTTTGAAGATGTTTTGCTTTGCATCCTTTTCAATTCAAATGTCAGAATAGTTGAGTTTTGAGTTTTATACAGTAGCCAACAAGGCTTGTTTTTGTTTTGAAACCATGCAGGTGGAACAGGCAAAGGGGTCGACCCCTTGAAATGGGGGTTGTTTGTCTTCTTTTGTTAAACTGCAATACCCCCATGCCCATCCCTGGGTGGGGTGGGGCAACATCTCTTAGCAGGACCAAGCATGCTTAATGCTACCAGCAGACAAGGAAGATGCACGTGGTCCTCAACACTTCCGACTGCCAGGACAAAATTATCACTCTACTGAGTGACACTAACCTAAATTAATCTTTGAAAAGTCAATCTACGCTTACAAAAAGAAAATCACGGACTGCCTCAAGCAACTCGAAAAAGACAGGCTTATTTTAAATTATATACAGGAAGGACATTCCATGCCTATATGAGTCTCAAAAATTCAGAAGGAAAGAACACTAGACCCATTGTCAGCATTAATTCAGTAGCATACAACAATGCTAAACAGCTTACTAATATTTTTGCCCAATACATGGGAAACATAACCACACTACATAAAAAACTCCAAAGACTTTCCTAACAAAGTCTAACATTTAAAGATGACGCCAGGAAAAACCCTGGTGTCTTTCGATATTACCTCTCTTTTCACATGCATACGTACCTATATCAGAGGCAGTGGAAACAGTCAGGAAAGGTCTTCAACAAGACAGTGACCTAAACAACAGGATCAATTTCACTCCAGACCAGATCTGCAATCTACTGGACCTTTGCCTTTCCAGCCTGTGCCGGTTGAGGATGATTTTCAAAAGCCAAGCCTAGTTTGTGCCATGGGATCTGCCTTGTCACCAAATGTAGCCAGAGGCATTGGAAACCTTCAGAGGAGAACACCACCAAGCCATTGGTTTGGATATGTGGATGACACATTCATCAAAATCAGCAAGAAGTGGAAGCTTTCATAAGACACATCAACACAGTTGACCACACAACGACCGGCTTCACCAGAAGGATGCCAGCAACAACAACCTACCTTTCCTGGACTGTTTGGTGAGCATGGAAGGATATGGAAACCTCAGCATTGAAGTCCACTTACAGAAATCCCATACTGAACCAATATCTTTTATTTTATTTTATTTTTTTCTGCATTTGGAACACAAACTTTCAGTGATCAGAACCTTACAACATGCGGCTGAGCATGTCCTACAAAACAGAAGGGATACACAAAACCAGAAACACCCATCAAACGATGCTCTTCAAACCCGGTGGATACACATATTAATGGAGAAAAGATCAAATGTAAAAACATCTCCATCCCAAATGCTGCTGGGTATCTGAAAAAAACTCCAAGAGGATTTCACTCCAAACACAAAATACCAGTACATTTCAAAACCAAACAAGACCCTTAGACAGAGGCAAGTGCATCTCATCATGTCCCACAGGGGTACCTCAGGGTTCTATCTTGGGCCTTCTGCTATTTTCTCTCTATATAAATGACCTCCCTTCAGTTTGTTCAGATGTCTGTATGCAGATGTATGCAGATGATACTTGTCGCATTTATATACGGTAAAGCACAGCTCAGGTTGCTGAAAACTACTTGTTCTATGGTCAATGTCTCTGAATGGCTGGATCAATCTTGCTTAAAACTTGGAGTGTAATAAAACCCGTTTCAATGTATTTTTTCTAAATCAACAATGCAAATCAGGTCGAGAAGATATTTGTGTGACAAGGGAAAAAAGTAAAAGTTGTGTCAGAGATTCATATACCTAGGCATCCCAAGAGACTCTAAACTAACCGTCCAGATCAAAAGGTCGTAATGGGTCCAAATTCAATATTACAAATTTCGTTTCATAAGATCCAAAACTGTTCATGTACAGTATGGTTTCTATCCACACACAACCTACTGTCTTACAACATACAGTCACAGGCAAATAAAACTGAACTAAAACCTTTAGAATCTCTCTTTTAAAACAGATAATACAAATTTTGGATTAAAAAACCCCCATCAAAATATCACCATTGTGATGTACTTTCCTCACTTCCTTTAGAAACTTGCATTAAGTATGCGAGCCTCTGTCTGTTTTGCAAAATAATCCATGGTCTGTCATCTCCTCCACTCAGTCAGTTTGTGAAAATCAGGAACACACCAACAGTAACATGAGGATCAGCTAGAGGAGACTGTTGTTCCTCTGCGTAAAATTGCTTTTTAGTCAGAAGCTGTTGGCAAGTTCACAGCATCTCAGGAATAGAACTCTGTCCCTCGGATCATCAGAGAACTTAAAACATACACTATTTTCAAAAAGCATCTAAAAATTTGGCTCATAACACATCAGCCATGTCAGTATTAGTTGAATATCTATCATTAACAAGCCATGTGGCGCTTACTTGGGGCTTGACTGACTGCCAAATGAGCTCAGAAGTAGATTCGACTACAGTCAAGGGGGGTGTGAATAAGCACAATGAAGAAAATTATGATTAATAATTGTATATTTATTTTCTAATAAAAAGGTATTGGTTACACATATACATGTTAATGAGCTATATTATATGATTTATATGGATATGAATTGATAGAATATACACACACAAATTAAGATGATCAATATATTTTCAAAGGAAAATAAAAAACAAATATATTCCAAGCTTAGGATAATTCAAAGGGAAAAAAAATAAAGAGCAAAAAAAAATTGAAACACTTCAGTTTAGTTAGTTACAGTTCATGAGGTCCATTGAGAAATCAAATTAAGAGGATCCGGGTTTGAACAAAACTTTTCCTACCACACTGTAGCAGTGGTTCTCTGGTAGCTCGCCACCCAATGGACAGTCAAAGGAACAGC
>JAGKQL010005834.1:0-10729 GCA_018398635.1 Cyprinodon brontotheroides
CAGACTAAACTATAGGATCCATCGGCTATAGATGGATTTATTGCTTAGTTCATCCACTGACTGGGAAATGACCAGTGGAACGTCTTCCTGCAGACAGAAAGCTGCTGGTTTTAGCAGCCAGATGCTGCAGCGAGGCACTTTTATTGCGTGTCTCTGTGGAAGTGGGGAGTACCAAGATGGCGGCCGGTGGCTTCACTTTTTTCGGCCAATGAGCAATCCAGTGAATAAATAGAGATCAGCTCTGGGCTGTTTAAAGCAACTGATAACAGCCAAACCTTTCATTGTTCACTCCTTTAATTTATCTGTAATATTTCATTTTGTAAAAACTAAACAGAATTACAGTTTTAGTCAAAGTTAAACCTTCATAGTAGTTCATGTATAATTACTGAAACATTATTTAGAGATGTGGGTCCATTAATGTCCAGGATAAAGCCACAATTAAAGCATGTTTATAGAAAGTGTCACCTAGAAAAGACTTTAGGAAAGGATCAGAGGCTCAGCAGGAACAGCAGACCGACTGGAAAACGTTTCATTATTTAACTTTAACAGAAAAAGAAGCGGTTGATCAAAGAAGGAACATTCATAGCAGTCATGTGGATTAAATGTTTGGAAATCTCTCATCATAAAAAAATCCAGGATGTTTCCTGATCTGGATGCAGACATTTAGGAAACACTGAACTGACCGTCTTTTTCTTTTGCTGAGGTTAAAGGAACGAACAGGGGGAACAAATACGATGCAACACCAGGAAATGGACCATGACTATTACCTGGTTTAGCAGCTGCCCACAGCTCCCTGACCACACTGACTGGACAGAAACCAACGCCGAGGCCTCCAGCGAGGGTCACCAGGTCAAACCAAGCTGAAGGCCGGAGACGAGAGGAGGAGGAGTTTCAGGAACATCATCATGTAACTGTCTGCACTGGGTAACGTGTCAGTTGTTCTCACCAGTCTGCACAGGCAGTGGTTCTGTTCCCAGTAAGGCCAGATGGAGGTCTTGGTAGAGTCCGGATTTTGCAGCAATATCCAGCATTTTCTGGCTGCAGTCGACTCCAACAAAGTTCCTGAATCCCGCCTCGAACATCTGACATGAATGCAACAGGAGAAATAAAAGCTGATGTAACTCTGGACGTAGAAATAAGATTCCAGACGCTCCGTCTCCTTCTGCCTGCAAGGACCAAAGTACTGGAGACCAGGGCTGTCCTGGAGGTCTAGGTTTCCTTCAGCATGACGCTGCGTCTCACCTGGAATACTGAGACAGAATGACCTCCTGATCAGAGGGCCGGTTCAGAACCAACCATGGAGAAATGAAGCTGACATTTCTGAGTTAATCTCTGTGAAGTTCTGACTTTCTTTGTTCTCTGAAATGCAGCATCATGGAAACGGAAGCTTGATAAATCAATCCAGGAAAACATAGTAAATACTTTACTTCTTTAATGATGGATAAAAAACACTGTTTTATTATCTTAAAGCTTTACTTTTAAACTATTAAACTCAAACTTTCAGCTTAGAGCTCCATCCAATGATCCTTCATCTCCTGCTGCATATCGATGCTCCTCAGCGACCTCAGAGGTTCTGATCCGCCTCTGAATGGGTCATGTGACCCGGAGCGCCGCTTCCTGTCAGCCTGACCCCCTTTAAACACCAGAGCTATCTAGGTAGCGGCTGTTAGCTCTGAGCCGCGGAGTCTCTGGTTCTCTGATGGAGGATTTCATCCAGAGGTTCCTTTAAAAGGAACGTTGGGATTCCAGACCTGCTGGTCCAAACTGGTTCGATACCAGAACCAGATCACAGAGGCAGGCTGGGTCATTTAGAGACAGAGCTGCCAGTGGCCTACAGGGGGCGCTAAACCTGGAAGGTACAAGTCTAGCAGGAAGGACCCTTCTGCAGAGGCAGGTCAGCGACATTTTTACTGTACTTATATATATGGTGAACAGATTTGGGCTGTGAGCTTCATCAGGCTAAAGTAGTAAAACCATTTCACAAAGAATTTGAGTCAGTCGGTCACATGACCTGGAAGCTATTGAAGAAAAGTCCCAACCTTTTGTCTGTTAAAATATCTTAAAAATTGAAAATAGCTTAAAAATTTCATAAAAGCAAATGTGCCTTACATATGTTATTTATTGGCATGATTTCATATTAGTTTGATCTTAGCTGGTCAGAAAATAAGGAATTTATTGATTTTTATTTCTCAAGAGTCCTTGGTTCAAAGATTTGTTGATGGTCCCTGAATGCACCACGGCGTGTGGGAGGAGGGAGCAGCTGAGAGACGCTGGCCGACATCAGAGTCCCTCAGTCGGATCAACCGCTTGCTGGATCCTCGCTGACTCTGCGGAGCTTGGATATCCAACATCCAACACTAAGCCAACTTCACTGCGGAGCTGACGGCTCGGTTCTTTCGGAGCATTTTTTTAGGTATGAAAAGTAGAACATGTCCAGGAAAAAGCGGACGTCTGGTCGCCTCTACATACATATATTTTTAAAGCTTTTTTAATGAAATGATTTTGTTCTGCAGACTCTAACTGGGGTTCTTCATAGATCTTCATACAATCTCTGCCCAGCTGTTCTACAGCATGGTAAAGCATGAATCATTCTGAGGGACGGCATGCTGATGTGTGATGATGAGCCCTCCCTCCTCCATCCACAGATGATGCGTTGATCAGAACTCTGGGAGATGAGAATGATTTCAGATCCTAAGTTCTGCTCTAAGCTGAATCCATCCTCCATCGGCTGATTTCCTCTGTTCTCTGAAGAACATCTGCAGCTGTAGTGAAGATAAACTGTCCACCTCTGGACTCTGCTAGCCGTGTTGGAGATTTTATTTTGGGGTATCAGAGTGAGGGTGGTTCACTACAGCTGCAGACCACCTTTTATTTTTGGAATTGACGCTTTTTGTTAAAATAATTTTTTTTGCTTTTCTTTCTCACATCAAATCCCAATAAAATACCATAAATTTGTTGTTGGAACATAAACAAATGTTAAAAAGTGTGTAAGAGCTTCAGCGTCTGTGGATGAAACCATCTCACCAGCTTAGCAACCATTCCAGAGCCACAGGCCACATCCAGAACCTGAAGCTTCTGACGCTCTCCAGAGAAGTTGGCAACCAGAATGTCCATGAGAAGATGAGCAGATCGTAATTCCAGGGTTCCAAAGAAGTCCTGCAGGAGTCAAATGAACAACAATGACCATCTGGTTTATATCTAAGTCATATAATATTTTTCTATAACCACTAATTCACAGAACATCATCTGAAGGTTTTAGGGCCTGCACATCCTCTGGGCGGATCATTCCTAGTTTCTGTGATATTCCAGATTTAAAAGAAGGAACCTCAGCAGTCAGAGCAACGATGAAAGGATGAAAGGTCAGTCTAACCTGATCCATCCCAGGTATCCCTGATGAAGTTCAGTTTGTTTGTTGTGGCTTTAAATCAATAACTAATGCTGCTGATTGTGAGCTCATTACATTTTTTTGTAATTATCTCCACTTTGTAATCCTTACGTTTTAAAAAGTTGTGGCTGCCAACGTGTGCGTTAAAGTCCCCGAGTAGAACAATGGAGTCCTCAGTTGGAGCGCCATCTAGTTCCCCTCCCGTTACTCTTGGCTTCAGTTTAATGCAAGGGAGAAAAGAGAAAAGCAGCATTTCTTGCTACATTTATACTAATTTTATAAACACTACACACACTACATGTTGTTTATCAATGTTTGAAGCGTCACTGTCTCTGATGAATCTGGAATTAGGACTTTTTTCCACTTTGAAAAGGTTTGCATTTAAACATACCAGTGACTAAGACAGAAGGTATGTCCCAGTTTAACCAAATATAGTCTAAATATGTCTGTTATATGTGGATTTATCCTGTATTTTCTTTTGAATATATATAATTGTGCAAAGGTAAACAGGTGAAACACTCTTATTTTTTTAAATACTCTCTCTGTATCATGAAACAACGCAAAATAACACATTCAAGGAACTCAAATACATTTATTGTATTTACATTTAGTGGCATCATCTACAAAAAAAACAACACTAAGAATGAGAATAAATTTATTCCAATATAAAATCACTTTTAACAATTATTAAAAGAAAATATATCACCATCTTGTCAGTAATGTAATAATATCCTAAATAAACAGCCAGATTCAAGCATTTTTACCAAACACTAATGTTTGTAATAATTAACTTATGGACTGTGTGAAAATCTATATAAAATAAAATCTATGTAAATATTGTTCCTCTGTTTGTTATTGGCTTTATCCTATTTCTAAAAATAGAAATAGTCAAAGAAATACCAATAATATGTGGAACCATAATTATACTTTCTAAACAAAAAATATCAGATGTTTAGGCGCCATCCTGTGTTGTTATATAAAAGAAATAACACCTGCTATTTATAGCTGAACTGCCTCAAAGGCTCGTCATAAAATTAAAACATTAATTGCAATGAAGTATTGTTAAAAGGAAAACCCTCACATTTTCTTTTTCAGTCGGCTGTGGCTAAGAATCAGCGATCAGCAGCTTTCGCCTGTTTTAGTGTAGATAGAATTACGTTTTTTTCATTAGGACTAAATTCGTAGCCTAATATTAATTGAAGTAAGTAGCATGAATAAAATTCTTATTTCGTGCTCCAAGCACGCACACACGCATACGGACTAGAAAACAGCCAATCAGGGAGCTTGAAGGCGGAACTTGAGGCTGAACAACGAATTAGAGTGGAGCTAGACAGCACAGTTACTGATTCAAAGAACAGGACTCTGATGGAGCGGCAGCAGCAGCTACTGAGCTGCGAGAGAAAAAAGAATTGGCTGAATTTTAAATTCATAAAACATGTTATTCAAATCTAATTATTGGCAGAGAAAAATAGGTCGGTTCAAAATTTTGGTAGGACATGTCCCTATGGTCCCTATGCAAACCTACGCCCATGGTTTAATGCAGAGGTCAGGGATTAGCGGACCGGGTCCGGGATCCCTGCGTTTATCTGACCACAATATGTTTTAAACCTTGGCGCCGCTTTTCTCCTGTTTGTACAGTAATCCTCCTCCTCCTCCCGGGCCTCCCCCAGCGCTCCCGCCCTGCAGCATCCAGACCTCCTGCTCAAAGCAAAGCCTGCAGCCTCCGGCTGTTCCCTCCACAGATGCTCGGCTCTGACTGATCCACTGAGCTCCAGGAGGCAGCATGCGCCATATTATCATTAAATTAATAGAGCAAAACATGTACAGAAATGAAGGCTTAATTTAATCTGACGAAGATTAAATAATCCCCATCAGCATCCAGCAGATGTTTCCAGTTTCTGGATGGAGATGAGAAATCTGCTTCCTGGTCTGTTGAAGGAACCAATAGTTTGCATCCAATCTTTGAAATAAACGCTGTTAGTTTATTGGAAATGTAGAAGAATTATAGTTACTGATCTGTTGTCTTCACTATATTTTAATTTGACAAACCGGATCTTCTCGACGTTCTTCTTTCTCACTTGGTTTGATTGCGATTAGCGGATCCTGACCTGGCCGGACCGGAGCGAGCCTCGGAACACACAGAGGATGTTTGGCTCAACCTGCTGCTGTGAAGCAGGATTCTCCACCATGAGGCCGGGGAATCAACAATGAAATCTGGATCCAGGCTTCAAAAATGAGCTCCCTTGATATATGTGCTTGAGAATGGCTTAGTCTCATAGGCGGATCTACTGGGGTGGCATAGGGTGGCTAATGCCCCCTAAATGACACAGCCTTGGTTATCTCCCTGCCAAGCCACCCTAGTTGGCGGTAGGGGTGGCAAGGCTTATAAATTATGGATAATCTATTTGAGAATTCACGCCCGCTAATTTCCAATGTCGGACTGCAGTGAATGCAGTACCCTGCGAGGATCAGAGAGCCTAATTTAGGGAATTGATTAGTTTGGCTGTAGCCTTAGCGGAACAGAATGGGGGCCAAGCTTAGGGGGGAGCCTAGGGGGGTGATGGGTATATATGAGGGGGGATGAAACAGGTAAACACTGATTAACTATCTATAGAGAAATTAAATCACTAATGAAAGCACAATGTTGCTAGCATAGCTGCAATGTTGATTTACAGATGATATAAATCAGATTGCAATTCTGTTTATTTCTATAGCGCCAATTCACAACACAAGTCGTCTCATGGCACTTTACAGTTCAACCAGAAGCAGAAAATCAGGTTGCAGAAAGTTATTTCTCTATCTATGATGTTAGTTAGGCCTGACGTCTCAGGCTAATAAAGACGCGTGTTAGCAGGTCAACTGCGTGCAGAAAAGAGACGATCCAAGTTTGGTTGAGAACTCAAATCCCAAAACGGCACAAAGGCATTGGATCTAAATAAATTAGTGAAGCGTTTTGCTGATCAACATGGAAATCACTGCATTCAGCTGTTATAGTCATGTTAACTTTATGTTCTGCTCTCTGGTGAGCCTTTACAGAGCTGTCACATTTTGTTTTGGCACCTGAGAAAATCTGATATTTCCTTTAATAAAACCAAAAGTGTTAAAAGTAAACTTAAAAATGTGTTAAATCCTGCTTAACATGAAGCAGTGTTGTTGTTTCTTTTTTTGTATATATAATATGAAACTATCCAGAAATGACCCGTATGAACCTACTTACTAAATGTTTTGTTCTTTTTCAGACTGGAAGCAAAATTTATTTTTATGTTGCTTCTTTTCAGATTAGTGGAGATTTTAATGTAACATCCAGTACCTGCCTTTTATGTTGATTTGTTGATACAGCAGCTCTATCTACAGCAGATCTACATGCATGAAATGTCCCTTTCATGTTGCCTTAACTGCTGTATGTCAAGTTACTGAGGAACAAATGGGGTGAATGTGTGTTCAGAGTAAAGATTACATAGATGTCCAGTACCTTGTTCGGGTGCCTTGACCCATTTATTTCTACTGTGTAGTTCTGCTCACTTTAGTCCAGCTCAGTCCATAGATCTCTGATGGGAAACTTTTTCTTTCTATAGTTTCTTCTTGGTCAAATGCTGCAAAGCTGTCAGTCAATCTCATTACACATCTGTGACTCAGCACCTGTGTCTTACATTAATACTTGTAATAATGCTCCTCTAGAAGTAGTGTTATCATTCTTCTATCTCCTATTAAGTGAGATCTCATTATACGATGTATTATTAATATGAGCTGTTTCATATGAAACACTGACTGTACAACTATTCTCACCAAACTGTGATAACTGATTAAATTCAGTGTAAACAAATGCCATAAATGCCTCAAAAAGTCCTTCCCCCTCTCGCCACCCCATAAATATTTTCCTAGATCCGCCCCTGCTTCTAGCAGAGCTCCTCCGGCTCCTCGTGTTTTGGACCTACCTGTTCATACGTTTCTGCCCGGTCATTGTAGAACTTCACTATCTGCTCAGAACCGAATCCTTTGCTCTTCACTTCATCCAGGTGTCTCCTGAAGTCGGACATGATGAGGAGTTGATGCCGACCTGCAGGCATCAGAGGGAATGAATCTAGTTGGGATATGATGGGATGGAAATGCTCTTTGGTGCTGCGCCTGATCCTTGTTGCACATCAGTTTTCAATGTTCAGCCCTTTAATTTAATCAGTTTCTGCTGTCTAAATTCAGCCAAATTAAAATCTAGATAAGTCATTTTCCCTTAAAATCAGGGCATTTGTTCTTGAATTGAGGAGGTAAAAGAGAAATATTGCCAATGGAACAAGACAATTAACATTTAAAATAAGGAAACACAACTGCATTGTCTTATTTCAAGTGCATTTTATTTAAGTATCTTATTTTAAGAGTAAAAACATTCCATTGGCAGATCATCTAATTTACCTACTCAAAATAAGGGTAAATACACTTAATTTATTACATTTTTACTTATTTCTAGATAGTTTTTCCACTGTAGGAAGACGTCCCTTTGGTAGGAACCAGTCTGCACGACTCTCCAGTTCAATGCAAACCTTCACAAACTCCTCAGTTACCTTAAAAAGCTGATGGTCCGTCTTTGTTCCCGTCAGTCTTCAGGTCAGGCAGTCAGTAGAGTGAAGGAGGCCCTAACAGAGTCATCTCTGTGTTCCTAGATGTAGAGGCATTTCTAGAGCTGGTGACTGACTGGTTAGACCTGTCCCAACTGGCCTCATTATGATCCTCACAGAACAGGATGTCATTCTGACTCACAGCAGACTGTCTCAGATCCCATGAAGAGAGCCAAGATCTTAGAAATATCTTAGATCTTTCTAATAGTTGGGCTAAGATCAGATTTTAAAAAGTTTCAGTTTATCTAAACCAGTTTCTGTAAAGATGAAAGAAACGGACGTTGTTATTAAAGTTAGCGTTTGGCGGAATGATGTAAGAGATTACGGTAATGTCATGATTTAATTAATGATGTGAACCATACATGCAGAAGACCAAACAGGGTTTTATTTAGTTGGATGAGATGAGTCCAGTGCTGCTCTGAACACTGTCAAACCAGAACTGGAAAGTGAGGGGAAGACACTGCGGTTAGATTCAGGCTCAGTGGGAAATTAGGTTCTTTGACTTGAGAGAGGAAGGGAATTAAGGTTTGAAAAGTCACGTTTCCAGCATAAAAAGGTGTCTTTAGTGAATCCGGTTGGTGTAGGATATTCCAGTGATTGTCTTGTTTGATGACTTTCACTTGACTTTCACTTTTCTTTGATTTTTTTTTTTTTTTTTTATAACAGTAGGACTGTAAGTTTTTATGTGTGTTTAGGGGGTAGGAGTTAATAAGTTTTCACTTCTTCCTACCCCATTTTTGAGCATGATATGTTAATGGAAACAAATATCTGTATTTTTTCTCTTTCTTTTTTATACACTTTCTTGTTACTGTGCACTATTTTATTTTTTATTTTTTTATATTTGTATCATGTTCCAAAATAAATATAAATCTCATTTCAATAGGAGGCGCAGACAGGGTTTACCCAGTTATGGATTGCGGTATTTTGGGTGAACGGAGAAGCTGACTGCCACCTCAGATTTCCTGCGGTGCTTGAGGCGGGTTATTAGTTGGGAGATGAATCCCCTGCTCAGAGAGAAGCTCAAACAGACAATCCTTGGGGAAAAGGTTGATCCAAACCACAAACTTGAATCCTCAGCTCAGTTTGGTGCTCAGAGAATCCTTCCAGGGGAGAGAAGGTCTGAAACATCCAGTTTGCAGGATGACTTCCTGCGAGAGGCAAAAGACAAAACATGGCGAGGTTAAAACTCAGGGAGACAAAAATTCTATTTGACTCAGCAAGACTCAGCTTGGCTAGAGGACCCACAACTGGCAAAACACTCTGGCGTCGAGGTAGTGGCAGTCAGCAGCTTAAGAATCTTAGCTCCACAGGTAATGAGGCAACTTGAGCTGCAGGTGTGCAGGGAGGCCTAATGAGGACTGGGCACCACCTAGTGGAGGAGGAAAGGAAACACACAAAACAGACCACACAAACTGGGTTCCTGACAGGTAATCCATTGGTTTTCTTCTTCTTAGTTAAAAAGGTTAATAAGATAAAAATAAAACTGTTTGAAGAATGCTTTTCTATTCAGTGTTTTGTGTTGGGAAGTAACAATGTTGTTTGCTGTTTTATTAAGTTTAACTCTCTCTTACTGTAAGTTTTAAGTTTGGATCTAATTATCTGTGTTCGATTGCTAATGTTTCGCCCAGCCTGTGTTTGGAACGTGTGGCTCTCGTTCGTCCATTACAACATTAGATTTGACTGAGCTACATCGTGTCCCTGTTGTATTTCTATTTTCCTATTTTTACAGGGGTGTAACATTTCCAAGCATCAGTTTAACTACCTGTTTAATGACAGGTTGACAGTTTGAGCTGCAGGGGAAATACCTTTAGCTTTACATCCCAGCCGCTCCCCGAACCGCTAAACTGTCACAGTTTTGGTTCTGTTATGTTTTCTTTTCAGTCCTCAGTTTTACTTTGCTCCATGTTTTCTGCTTTTAGTGGTTTAAGTCTTATTTTGTTGTGTTTTCTGGTTATTTTTTAGTTTTCAGGTTTTTATTTGTTGCCCTCTGCTGCCACGTCTAACTCCCTCCAACTCCGTCTCTCTGAGTCTTCCTCCTCGTTTTAGTTTTCCCCCTGATGTTTCCATGGTTTGTGGTTTGTTTTACTTTGTTTTCAGGTTTTGATTTTGGATTCTTGCCTCAGTTGTTTGTTTACTTTTCATTAAATCATAAAGAAACTCAGTTCTGCCTCCCTGCCTCTGCATTATGGTCCTCACCAAAA
This sequence comes from Cyprinodon brontotheroides, assembly GCA_018398635.1. Lineage (NCBI taxonomy): Eukaryota > Metazoa > Chordata > Actinopteri > Cyprinodontiformes > Cyprinodontidae > Cyprinodon > Cyprinodon brontotheroides. The sequence goes on from JAGKQL010005834.1 coordinate 10,197, forward strand.
CCTGACATAAACCTCCACCAGACTGACCTGGGGCCCCCCACTCCGCACGCGGACCAGACCACCATCAGCAAAAGCTCTCCCGGGATCAGGGCCCACCCATCCCGTGCAGGCCACCCAACCAGAGCCCCCCCACTACTTCAATCAGCCACTACACGCCTCCGCATAACCCTCTTTGGGAGAGCAGAAGCTTACAGCCACGCCACCGCAGGCCACCCAGGCCCCACAGCCGCCCCCGCCAAGCACCACAGACCAGGTGGCTCGCTTCTTCCTCCAGTCCCCAGATCCGGGTGGCGGCTGGGGAACAGGGGTGTGAGAAGACCCCGATCGACCTCCCTGCCCGTGCCCCAATGTGGTGTTGTTGCATGTTGTTGCTCTCAGATGTAATTAAAACTGGGAGTACCAAGGTGGTGTCCAGCACAGTCCACCCTCCGGGAGACAGGCTGTGCCAGCATCTCCCCCATTTGACACATCCCAGAACCCCTCAGTGTCTGCATACCAGAGGGATGGGTGGAGCCAACCGTGGTGAGGCCCAT
>JAGKQL010005835.1:0-10504 GCA_018398635.1 Cyprinodon brontotheroides
GGGACAGCTAAACCCACAGCTGCCGCACTATTGACACAGTCATCTTGGTGACCTGCTGTCACCACATCAGTGTCACTCTCACAGCTAATCTAATCTCTGAACAGAAACTTTGTCCTATGCTGGCTTCCACCTAATTTAATGGTGTCAAACCAGCTTCTACTAACTCATCCTTACTACTGGTCATGGCTTTAGTGGCAGCGTCCCATCTCACACAACTGCCAGATATATAAACTACAGATATATAAACCTCTCAAAAAAATAAAGGGAACACTCAAAAATATTGGATCTGAATGAATGATTTATTCTCATTCAATGGTTTGTTCTGTAAAAAGCTGATTATACTGACAAAAAAAAGAAATAAATCACACAAATCATCAACGGAAATTAGATTTACAAACCATTGGAGTAACACTACAGGCTGATCCAACTTTGGTGTATTTTCCTTAAAGCGGGTCAAAATGAGGATTAGCATTGTATGTGGCCTGGAGGTGCCTGTATGACCTCCCTACAACACCTGGGCATGCTCCTGATGAAGAGACACATGGACTCCTGAGGGATCTCCTCCCAGACCTAAACTAAAGCATCCAGCAACTCCTGGACAGTCTGTGATGATCCCATTCACCTTTCAATTAATCAATCAAAATGATTAAACTGACATTTTTAATCAGATTATATAAATTAGCATGTGGAATATTTATCTGGTCAGTAGCAATAGAGGGATTGTTTTGGTGTTTATCTTTGTCATTAATGAATGAATATTCCCAACGTATTTTTTATTTTTTTTTTGTGACATTTTCAGGGAAGAGATATTTTACACCAACCAAAGTTCTAAAGGGAGTCACTTCTGGTTCCTAGGAATCACCTTGTCTCAGAAACTTAAACTGATCCTCATATATAAACACTGTTCAGAAGAAGGAATAATTGCAAATACCTCTACAACTACTACTATTGCTACTTTTGATTTTTAATAACAACAAGAAGAATCATAATTGAAACTGCTGTTGCTTCTACTATCTGTTTGTTTTATTTAGGAAAAAGAAATGGTAAAGGAACAACTGAATCTAAGAATTTCAATTTAGTTTCAAGTAAAGAGTTTAAGTGCCAAAAATAGACAGGGGTGTCATACTTTCAGGGCTTCAAAACTGGTAAATTTGAGGTTTCCACAGGAGTACAAGAACTAAAAGATCTGCCTCAATTTCCTTTTTGAGTCTATTACCAAGGATTTAACCGGGAAGTAATGGAAGCTAGAATACAGAGAGGAATTTGGTCTATTTTACGCCAATATCCATCCCGAGAACTCTAGTTTAAAACATTTGGATGCGACTGAGAGGAGAGGGGCTTTCAAAAACAGTTTGCGTAGAGACTTTCACGATAGAAGTAAAGAAGATACAAGCAGTCCAAACCTTGAAGTAATACTTGATTTGTTTCGCTTCCACCCCTGGACAGGATATTTTTCTAAATTTATATTCCTCAGATGAAAGAAAGGAAATTCTAGAAACCCTCACTGTGTAGGTTTGAAAAATGACGGTCCTAATTAAAATTACTTTATACTTTATTATCACGGAGACCAATTTAATCCCATCCAAATGAAGTGACTGGACTGATCAGCTAAGACTCTGGTCAGAGGCCTAACTTCTGTTTTGCATCTGCATTGGGAATTGCATGTCCCGTCTAGTCTATCCAGCACAACTTATTTTAAAACGATGCCAAAATATGATTTATATCTTGGGGTGCATATTTCTTAGGCTGGGTGTTTAAAGGAAACATACTGAGTTCTCTCTTCCGGTTTGCATTTAGTTGGTGCAGATTGACGAAGCAGGATGTTTGATCCCACTCGCTGCATATCCGAAGCCAAAAGTAGAAAGCAGGGCAAAATTTGTACAGGTGAATTTTAATTCGACACTTTTAATTTGTTGTAGTCACTTGCCACAATAAGGGAAAAAATAATAACATAAATGTGGGGGAGATTTTAATAGTACTGTATTATTATTATTATTTATTTTTTTCATTTGTTTTTGAATTACTGAATAAAAACTTAAAATACACAAATTATTTTATTTGTGACTTATAGAAAACTAAGAAATTGAAAATGATATACTTTGTTTTCATGTTGAAAAAAAAACCTCCAAAGTTACAAAAAGAAACAAATAGTTTTGCAAAACAATAGTTTTACGGAATAAACTGGTGCTGATTAGTTTTTTAGGAATGAGTGTTCAAATATTTATTTTCCTGCTTTAAAAGTTACTCTTGAATTTGCGAGGAAATAAATTATTAAAACCTTAAGAATCTTTCATTGGGACTGAGAGCGAGTGATCTACCAGATAAACCCCTGAAAAAACTGATAAGGTTAAAACTGCTGCTTGAGAATAAAATCTGTGGAATCTCATCCAATTATTTTACCAAGAATAAACACCCTTAAAATTATAGATCTTAAAGATGCTTTTATAAAATACATGGATTTTATATTTCCACTTGAGCCGTCAACAAACATCCTAGATAGATTTAAATCACTTTTTTGTTAAAAGAAATCATCTCAACCTGCATGGTGATCAATCACCTGGCTAAATTTCTTTTGAATAAATTAAAGAGAGTTTTGTCTACCATATAATTAGTCCTTGGAATGATTTTTACAAAATGTTTCCTCTGGAGCAAAATTGAAACCTCATCATTCTGAAACTAAAGCAAAAGCTATTTTTAGGAAGGATGTGAAGTAAACGTTCTTTTCACAATGTTTATAATGTTTAGTGGCAAAATGTTAAACATCTGAATGAAAATAAAATCAAATTTTTAAGTAGTAGACACACATTTATGAGAAGGACACAAACAAGATTGATTTATTGTTGCACCGATACCAGTTTAAAATGACGAAATTTGGTATCATTTGTCGAAATTTTCTTTAAACCGTAATTTTGATAACGTTTTGAGGCCGTAGAGGTTTATTCAACTGGCCCATTACTTGCATTCCGTGTAGGCAATAAAGTTCTGCACCAGTTCGCTTTTGTAAGCATTAGTCTTTACCCTTTACGAGGTGGGCGGCAACTTGACGAGCATCCAGTGGTGGCATTATTTTACATCCAAGTAGTATGCAGTTCTTCATATATACACACACACATCAATTTCAAATGGTATCGGCCGATACTGCACAGCCAGGTATCGTATCGGGGCCAAAAATGGCATCGACGCAACACTAAAGATTAGTCAGCCATAGGATAAAGGTCTAAGTGTCTGTTGCAGAGTTGTTTTCAACAACATTGATGATGAATAGGGGTGTGCAAAATAATCGTCATGACGCGATTCTAATTTTTGTGATCTACTGCGATTCTAATTTTTGTGATCTACTGCATCGATTCTTGACGCCAAGTATCGATTCTTAATTTTTTTAAATGAACAAATAAAATACATGAATGGTTGGCGCACATCAGCCAAACCAAGTGGAATACAACTTCCAGTCCAGCAGATGTCGCTGCAGATGTGTTGACGCCCCCTGCTTTGTGTCACAAGCATTTCCGGCCGTGGGATACTGCGACGGGAGTCATTCATAAACAAAATAGGGAGGAATCACAACGAGAAAATTAAGCCCGGCTCCATACCGACTCAAGTAAGATACTTTGATTGCATTAAAAGGAAAATTCCGGTTTTAACACTTTTAGCCCATTTTTCTACTTGTAGTGTCAGGATGAAGTAGAATGATGCGACACAAACTTTTGACAATTAGTCCTGTCTCTGCTATTTGGCTCATGCAAATCCCCTGGCACTTCAGAATAGCTTCCATAGAGCATGTCAATCATGTCCTTAAAACAACCTTAAACGTTCTTTTTTTTAAAATATGCTACTCATTGTGCTGTAATCTGCTAAACAGTATCAGCTGTGCTACTACGTCCTACTTGGTCATGCAGTCACTTGGTAGTGCGGCCCGTGCACATTCTGCATGACACAGATGGATCATGACAGCAGCGAAAGGGTAAAAAGGTAGGCTGAATTGGTCACCAATTTTGCAGCAACTCGACAAAACTCTGCTCTTCCATCTGTGTGCTTGTGTAGAAATCGTCTTTCGCGGTCTTTAGCTCCCCACTGATGGATTTCGCTCTCAGCAGTATGCTCTTCCTGCCCTCGCTACTTAATAAAGTATATGTGTGCCTGATCATCCTCTGCCAAAGCCATAAAAAATTATTTTTGTCTAACTATTGTTTTTCTTCCAGCTCTCACAAAGATGCAATGCTAATAGTTAAGTTAAATTCTACCAAAAGAAATTCCCTAAATTATTTCCAAAAACAAATATTTAATTGCATTTTTTATTTTTGTATAAAGACCAAGATGAAAGAGACATAGATCTCTAAATCTCATAGTTCTTGTTTCTATCTGTTTGACTATTTCAACATTCACAGTTAACATATTCTTGAATTTAGGTCTGGATTGCCTTCGGTATTCAGGCAATGATGTCGGTGTATTTTTCTATACCCGAGCCTGGTAATTTAAATCTCCTTTAACCCCTGAGCAGCAGTTGAACAGCTAATGATTTTTTAAAATGCAATAAAACCACAGTAAGGTGCAAACACCAGGCATCCTATTTTGGGGGTGAGGCAGGAGTTAAGCTATTGGTCATTTTGAAATGTTTTTATCAGGACATGCCTAGTTTTGGGGATTCCTGTCGCTGGTTTTGAATATGTAGTCTAAATTGGTCATAAACCTTCTTATTAAATCTGCAGAAGTGTTTCCTCTCTGGTTTAGCGGAAATCAGAGAATGATCTGGTATCGCCACTGTGTCGCCAGTTTACCCTTAAAGTCCCTCAGGATGGTTAAAGTGACTCTGGGGTGTTGAGTTGGGACCAGACGATACAACAGCTTTGTATATTTTTCCTAATCAGACATAAGAAAATGTATGTATTTGTTTTTGTTTAAGATGTGACTCATGTTTCTGTTCTATATATTTGCTTATTTTTATTGTAAACTTTGGGAAAGTGGCTTTAAAAGTTGAAGCCCTATGGTCCAACTTCATTGGTATAATCAAATGAGAACTTTCAGTTTGAATACTGATTTCTGTGCTTAAATGTTCTCAGTTGATACCAATGACTTTCATGCAGTTCACAATCTCTGCTGATTTATCAGATTTCACTACATGTTCAGAGTCCTGTTGATGCATGAAAGGTAACTTTAATACAATCAGTTCAATCGTATATGCTACAAAGAGAGGAGCTCTATTATCTTTTTTTTTCTATAGAAATATATAGCAACACTTAAAAGATACAGGGCTTTTTAGAGATAGAATTGTAAAAAAAAAATAAAATAAAAAATCACACGTGTTTGCAATAATAAAATAAGCTTCTTAGATGACTATACAATAAGAGCTGATGTTACTTCTGTGGAAATGCATCAGCTTTATTTTGAAACTATCTTGTGCAATTAGAAACTGCTTCTGTGTAACCAAGCAGTGACTGTACAGTATTAGATTTATCTTGTTTCAATCCAAATGAAACGTCCTGGGTATAATTTATTAGCAGGCATTATTCTTTGATTTCTTTATTCTTTTAGCAAATGGCTGATTCAAGAAATTGTATTTGTCCAACCTACAGTGCCTTGGGTAAATGTCCTGTGTGGTGTTTTTACTTTATTTCATTCTGTCTTCATGTGATAAATATGAAAAAATATTGTTGAAATGTCTTCTGCCTATAAACAAATTATAACAAAACTTCTGTATTTTGATTCCCTGCATTAATGACTAAAATGTGACTAAAATGATGTAATCGGTTTCATCCTTAAGACAAAAATTAAGACTAAATCTAAAATTCAGTGGTGTCAAAAAGTACACACATTTGTTACTGAAGTAGAAGTATAGATACTGTGTAGTTTAAAACAGTTTAAAAAAAGTTGAAGTATCAACTTGACCTTTTTACTCAAGTAAAAGTGAAAAGTATGTGCTTCAAAAGTACTTAAAGTATAAAAAGTATAAAGTAACCTTTTAAAAACAGCCATATGCCAATTATATGAATTGGAAAGGTCAATGTTTCGGCTTATTTCTAAAAATTTTTGAGATAGGGCTGTATCCTATCTCAACAAATGCGTCCTAACTTTCAGATATTTCAACATCTTTTTTCTGAATACAAACATTGTAGCATGGCATAGACAATTCACGTTTGAAGTTTGAAGAACACCTGCTTGCTTCTGATGATTTCTTTAACTAACCAATGAGTGTTTGCGTTATATGACTCATCCACTACACACCAGTTTTCACTAGATGTGGATGGGCCTAATGATCTGCATTGGATGAGCACATGACGGAAATAAATATTTATAAAATGTAAAGGAATGTAAGGAATAGGCAATCTAGTAACATTTCTTAAAAAATGTAAGGAATAGAAAGTACAGATACTTGTGTGAAAATATAATGAGTAGAAGTCAGAAGTAGGTAGAAAAATAACTAATGGAGTCCTTAAGTACACTAAAAAGGGTACTTAAGGACATTAACAAAGTATTTGTACTTTGTTATTTGACATCTCTGTCTAAGATGGCTGTCAAAAACAACACTGTTCTATTTACACTCTGGCAGAGCTACTGGAAAAATGAGAAAACATATCTTATACAGAACTAAACAGGAAGAAAAGTAAACAAGAATAGGTTGACTAAGAAGAATAAGAAGTACAATAAAAAATTAAACATCCTTTTAGGAAGTTCAAGGAGGGTAAAAAGTATTTTTAAAAGAAAAATAAAGAGAGGTCAATTCAATCCAATATGTAACCTAGTTACTAATGCATCCTTGCTTTGAAACAATAAACTACCATCCAAACTGTTCAAATTATGGCTTTACCTGATAGCAAAACTAATAATGCAGCATAAAAAAGTTGTGGGTTAAATATATGAAAGAGTAAATATGATAATTACCAGAAGTAAAGTCCAGTTGAAGTTTTCTGTTTTGAATCAAGTGATCGTGGCATGAAGATTAGTCAGCTGGAGACAGAATGGCTCACATTACATGTAGAAGAACTTGTTTTGCAGGAAACACACAGGATATTCTCAGCAGCCCCTGAATTTTATTAACCGACCGGGTTACCTATTTGTTCTTTCAAATATAAATTAAGCTTTTATCTGCTTTTTTCTTTTTATTTTTTACTGATAGTGCTTCCTGTTGTGAAGAACTTTGAACTGACATTAGAATAGTTTGGTGTATAGAATGGGTGTTTACAATGACTAAACTGCAATTGGAACAGTTAAGAAAGAGAAGAATTGAACGGTCCTTAAATGCTAAATCGGATTGCTAGGGGTTCGGGCGGAGATAGAATAATAATAACTGTTGATAAGAGTAAGCCCAGGTCATGTTGGTCTAGGATGACGTCACAGCCAAACAAGAACGGACTGGATGAAGTTACTGTGACAGGGAAAAGCAGAGAGAACATACAGTTAGGGGTTGCCCTGATAGGATTGGTGATGCAAAACAGGATGTAACAGACAAGAAAACAGTGAATCAGTTCCAGTTTCCCACAGAAACCTTAACAACTCCCTTAATAGTGTCAGTTTTGAGAAGCTCTACTAAAACTCACTGACAGACTATACCACTGGAATTATTAATCTCATGTTCAGTAGTAGCCATTCAAATTTCCCACATTCCTTGATGGTCTTTGGCTGCTCCTTAGCTGTGTCCCTCACAACTAGTTAACTCCTAGTCAGAGTGGTTTTCGGTCAAATGCAGCATTAAAAGTATGAGTCAGGTTAGGGCAGGTGAGGGGTGAATCTTCCGGGTATTATTCCTAAAGCCCGGCTTACACTCTTGCGATGTTAGGAGCGATTTTTCCAGTGGGCATGAATTTTTGATTGGCCCGACCAGGGCCTGATCGCGTGTCGTAGCGATGTAGTGTACAGGGGGTCACGAGCTGCGATCAGCAGCCTCACCCACCACCTGCTCATCAGGGAATCAGGAGGTGCGGAGAATATCAAACATGTTTGATTTTCTTCGGGGAGCGTGAGCAAATCGCTATGGGCAAATGCAAAACAAGGATTCGGCTTTTATTCCCCCTCAGATGTAAACACAGCAGCATGACAGGGATGCAATGAGTGAATGCAATTCTGTCGAGAAACTGACGGACCGCGCTAGAAGCCGCGCCTGCTCAGCCACATGTTTTTTCCAAATATGCCATGCTTTTCTTTCTAGGACCCTCAGCACAAAATTGCACAAAAATTGCAAAGGCAGAAGCGAAAGTTCACTATAGTGAGCTTAATATCCCTTCTATTGTCTGGCTTCCAATGTGGTTTTAGTTGTGGGAAGTGTGAGCAGGTAGATCGCGATCAGAGCCGGGCCAAACATAAATCATGAGCTGGTGACTCACACTGTCCTACTAAAACCCTGCGATTAATAGTACAGTGTGAGCAGCAGTGATGTGCAATAATTTTAAAAAGAAAAAACTTAACAGTGTATGCCCGACTTTAAAAGGGCTTTTTGACCACCCTCCTTTGCTTTGGAGAGAGGAGTTTTCCAGGTTAGTAAAAATGGTTTCCTCTTTAACCCCCCCTCTCAAAACCATCTCTCTTTTCTTGGCCTGACTATGGATGCTTTTGTGCTCAAACAAGTGTCACTTTAGCATTTAGGTGTAGGTGAACAGCTCAATCCTATCATGAGTGAGCTGGCTCTTCTGTGTTGAGCCATGTGCGGTGAAAGCGGTCTTGTTCTCTCCAATGTACAGGTCTGTGCTTTCTTTTCAATACAATGAACAACCTTTTTCAGCCTTGTCTTTTGGGTCTTTTGGGTGAACCAGGTTTTGTCTCAGGGTTTTGCCAGGTTTGAAGTGCAGGTGCTAATGATAATCATAGGGTCCAGCAACATATGGAATGACAACGACCCTTTTTCTGTTTCTTCCCTCTTGTTTAATTTAGAAAAAAAAGCCCATCTGGGATAACCATAGTTCTTCAGAGGTGCCCCTGATATGTTCTGTTCACATCTTTCTGGTTGAACTTGATCTTTTTTGTTTATGTTGATGTGATCTGTGAACATGTTGATATCCTTGGTCTTTATTTTGACCTATGTGTCATCCATGTGTATCTGAACCAATGACTGGATTTTGTTCCAATGTCTGAGCGTGAGAGCTCTGCTTTCAATCCTTCCATGTATGTTTGCCACTATAGTACACAGGAGAGCACATTATACATCTATGCTTCTGCAGTAGAAATCTTGGTGAATTTGAAGTATGTCTTGGTGAGGCACAAGTCCAAAAAGAGAACAGATGTGGTTTTGCCAGGTTGGTCCCATCAGGCAGTGTGGTGTTGAAGTAGGCACATCCTTACAATGGAGACTGCTTTTGTGGTGGGGATGCAAGTAAAAGTGAGTTGTGACATGCCATACCATGCATTGTTATTTCAAGGCTGGAATATTTTAATCTTTTATCAGGATGTCATGTTTCAGGCACAGATTGACACTAGGACTGAAAGCAGTTGGCAAAGTTTTTGGTGGATTTATTTTTGGACAATGAGTGGCCTGAATGTGTTACCATTTGGGGTAGACAACAAACTTCGATTCTGTGCAGGTGGAGGATCCGCCCTTAAATGGCTGAAACTGCTTATTAGGCTTCGATCAACTTTGAGGGTGGGGTCAGCCTGAAAGCAAAGGAGCTGTTTGGGTGACACTATGGGAAGTCCACAAACTGTAGATTACTCCTTCAATCTCACCTGTCTAACCTGCTTGGTTTACTCACTGCTCATCTGATCCACCTGCTCCTGCCTCTATTTAAGTTGCAGGGCGCATCCAGCCGGTTGTGGGCCAAAGCCTGGCTCCTCGCTCTCCCTTGCCAGTGATAAGTGGGTTGTTAGAGGCTCTTAGTGTTTCCTGATTTCCCGATCCTGGACCTTGTCTCTTGGCTCCTCTAAAACTACTGTGTCTCGCTCTTTTTCCCTGCCCCATCTCAGTGGTGAGAGTGTTTTTAGCTTTACTTTACTGTTGCTGATTACCTGATCCTATCCCCGCTCTGCCTGTCAAACCACTGCACCTGCCTGTTCCCCGCCTCTGAATGGTGGTGTCAGCTGAACTCTTTTGGACCTCTGGACCCTTGAACCTGCTCGTTCCTTTTCTGGATCTGTTTGACTGACCTGGCTTTGGACCCCTGCTTGTGCCCCGCCCTCCCGGGTTGCAGTTATCTGGGATTACACCAACAAGATGCGCACCCCGCCGATCTTGCTGACAGCCCACAACCGGGATCCTACCTTGTTCTCAGGACACAGTTGCGTCGTAACTGTTAATTAAGGTTAGTGACTCCGCGCGCTCATATATTATCCCTCCATTAGATTTACGTGGTCACTAACCTGTCTTTCCTTTTAATTCAATTCAATTCAGTTTATTTATATAGCGCCAAATTCACAACACATGTCATCTCAAGGCACTTTACAGTTCAACCAGATCATACAGTCAAATTGATACAAAGTTTTCTATCTAAGGAAAACCAGTTGATTGCATTGACTCATTGACTCAAATACAATCCCCCACACTAAGCATGCTTGTAGCGACAGTGGAGAGGAAAAACTCCCTTTT
>JAGKQL010005836.1:0-10425 GCA_018398635.1 Cyprinodon brontotheroides
TAAGCAGACAGACGATAGACGAGGATCCAGCAAACAGGAACTGAAGACGGAGGGCTTTTAAAGGGGACAGAGACAAAGAGAGGGCTAACGAGGGGATTGAAAACAGGTGAGGGCAGAGCAGAAAACAGAGCTAGGGAAAGAGGACACAAGAAGGCAGCAGACGACAACAAATGGAAAACCAAGACTGTGACAGTACCCCCCACTTAAGGGTGGATCCCAGACGCCCTAAAAGGTCCAAAAACAAAAACAACCCAGCCAGGGTGGGCGGAGGGGGAACCAGGAAGGAGGGCACGAAAACAAAACAGATTCCAAAAAACAATAAACAACCCAACCAGGGTGGGCGAGGGCAACAAAAGGTCTCTGGAGGCAGATGAGGAAGAGTCTCTGGAGGCCAGCCGCGGAGCCGGAGGCGAGGCAGACGCTCTGGAGGCCGGCCGCGGGGCCAGAGGCGAGGCAGACGCTCTGGAGGCCGGCTGTGGGTCAGGCGACGAAGGAGGGCCTCTGGAGGAGGCCGGCGACGAAGGAGGGCCTCTGGAGGAGGCCGGCGATGAAGGAGGACCTCTGGAGGATGACATCTCCGTTGCTGCAGGAACCTCGGAGGTGGACAATGTCTCCGTTGCTGCAGGAACCTCGGAGGAGGACGCCGCCTCCATTTCTGCGGCTCAGCAACAGGCTCAGAGGGGGCCGCCGACTGCGGCTCAGGAACAGGCTCAGAGGAGGCCGCTGACTGCGGCTCAGGAACAGGCTCAGAGGAGGCCGCCGACTGCGGCTCAGGAACAGGCTCAGAGGGGGCCACCCACTGCGGCTCAGGAACAGACTCGGAAGGGACCGCCCACTGCGGCTCAGGAACAGACTCGGAAGGAACAGACTCGGAAGGGACCGCCCACTGAGGTTCAGGAACAGGCTCGGAAGGGGGCTTGGAGCGCCCGCAGAGGGCTCTTGGAGCGCCTGCAGAGGACTCTTGGAGGCTTGGAGCGCCTGCAGAGGGTTCTTGGAGGCTTGGAGCGCCCACAGAGGGGCTCTTGGAGCTAGGGAAACTGGAACGCTAACAGGCTCTGAACCAGGATCTGGCTGGAGGGGAGCTGATGGAGGTGGCAGGAATGGGAAAAGGTCTTCCTTCTCCCCATAAAAAAAAAACTCCAGAGGTCTGACTCTGGTATATGGGGAGCTCTGAGGAGTTCACTTGCCTGGATTTCTGCTGAGTCCATCTTGGCTGGATCCTTCTGTCAGGATTTGGTGTTGGTTAGGAGGACCCAAATGCAGAGGCAGGTATGCAGAGGTGAATGTAGGTGGGTTTAATAAGGTTCACAGGAACTGAGACAGGAATAAAAAAATCCAACAAAAATAACAAAGGAACAAGAACCAAGGAGACATCAGGGGAAAAGCAAACTCTAGGAGCCAGGGAGAGACAAGGTAAGCAGACAGACGATAGACGAGGATCCAGCAAACAGGAACTGAAGAGGGAGGGCTTTTAAAGGGGACAGAGACCAAGAGAGGGCTAAGGGGATTGAAAACAGGTGAGGAGAACAGAAAACAGAGCAAAGGAAAGAGGACACAAGAGGGGCAGAAGAGGACAACAAATGGAAAACCAAGACTGTGACATGGTGTGGCCTGGCTGGCGGGCACTACGCTGCGGCTTTGGGGGGTGGGGGTCAATAGCATTCCACGGAGTCAGGAGCCCTCTGCATGACACCTGGCATGGAGCTCAGTCAGTGTGAAGTCATATGTATATTTTACATTAAAAAAAGAGGCAAGACATGAATTAAGACTGTTAATGCATATTACAAATAGCAATGGGGCAGCTTCATCTGAGGGACACCTGCAACACCTGAGATAAAATACAAGAGCCCCACTGAACGAAAGTTATGACTGAAACTACAGTTCTATGAATCCCAGATGACCACCAGAGGCGGTGCTTAAAAGCATAGAATGATCACTCTTCTACAGCATGCACGAGGTCGCAGAATCTTTATACCAACATAAGTCATCGGCAGGACCCCGTGACACCGTGTGCCTACTATATAGTCATGTGACAGTGACAGCCTTCAGTCCCATAATCTTCACCAGCGAAAACATGATGATTCCGAGGACCCGGAACTCTTGCGCGGTCATCCGGAATTCGCCGAACCGTAGATTTTGTACGTAACTTTCGTTCTATTTCATCCCTACTGACCCGCAGAGGCGATTGCTTTAAAAGCACGGATGACTATTACCAACAGGAGTCCTAAAGGAATCACACACAGAAACAACAACCAAAAACATGCCCACCTCACTGGGAAGATGGTGTGCGCTGGGACAGGATCCCCTGCATTGGGTGAGGGGTGGCCAAGTTGACCCTGTAAAACCTAGCAAAGGTATTTGGGGATGACCAAGAGGCTCCTGAGCAAATAGCTTCCAGAGTGAGACCAGTCACATCGCCCATGACACACCGAATATCGGGTGATATTGAATTCTCAGCGGGGGTTGAGTGTCCCGCCGAAATGTACGCCTGTTCCACAGCATCCACGCATCCAACCCCAAGGCGCTTTGTGCTTAGAAAGGGCCTCTGTCTCATGGGCCCGGCATGAAAGGTGACAAACAGATTATTCTGACTGGGATCTATAGCTGTGAGACTGACATATGCCTTCAGTGCCGAACAGGGCGAAAGCTTATCAGGCGATCCGTGACAATCAGGAAGCAAGCTGGAGGGGCACAGTGTGGCTGCGGATGAAGCCACTTTGGAAAAACGCCAAGATCAGGCCAAAGAGTAACACCGAACCAGCCGGGTTGCAACGGCAGCAGGACCGTGAACAGAGAGTGCATGTAGTTCACCCACCCGTTTAAGCTGAGAGCCATGGCGAGGAGAACAGCTGTCTTCTTTGACGCACACTTAAGGCTTGCACTCACCAATGGTTCATGGGGAGGAGAGCGCCAGGGGCAGCAGGACAATAGAGAGGGTCCCACACGGCTGCAACGGGGTGTGTGGGGAGGGTGTAAACGCCCGGGCACCCTAAAAACAAGGAAACGCTTCCGTTCACTGCACCCACCGCCTCCCCACTCACCACCCAGTGCCAGCAAGAGATGGCAGCCCATTGACTTTCAGGAGTGGGATGGAGAGCTACCTTGGAGAAAGCAGTGCTTGAAGGAAGGTTAAAATAACAGAAACAGGACGGTGTACAGGGTCCTCATTTTCTTTCCTGACACCAGCGCACAAAAGCCTTTTTACTTATGGGGTACACCAGACGGCGTGGAAGGGGCCCCGGTATTAGTCATCGTATGTCGATGTCCCCTTCATACTCCCGAAGCGAAAAGCCACAACCTGTAGTGGCCAGACCCAGAAGTGGAGCGACTGGGATTGGGATGCAGGATCTGACTGCCCAGCTGTGACAGCAGGTCCTTCCTGCAGGGAAGAAGAGCAATGCAGAGCTGCAACAGAGCCTGTGCGCATTGGAAACCAAGTCCTCCCCTGGCCACGAGGGGGGCCACCAGAAGGAGATGATATCCCTCCCAAAGGACCCTCAGGAGTGTTGGGCCTATCAGGGAAGTGGCAGGAAGGCATAGGTGAGTGCCACCGACCCGGTTGTGTGACAGCGCGATCCTGACCTGGGGACTGGCACTGTTCGACAGAGAAGAAGTTACCGAGGGGCAAATGTGTCGAATCTCTCAGGAAGTTTAATAAACCACGCTGCTCTCCTCAACCTCTCCCAAATAGTTTCCACTACAGACGGGTGGAGCCTCCACTCCCGGTGAGGGTGGGCGCCCGAGGATAGGATGTCAGCAGGAACATTCCTGCACCCGGGATGTGGGTCGCCCCTCAGTCTGCCTCCAGTAGCATCAAGGCCGTGTTCCCTTGATGGTTGATGTGAAAAACAGCCCGACATGTTGTCACGACGCGCAGAACATGCCTTCCCATTAGGATGGGGAGGAAGTACGCAGCACTAGGTGCACACAGCCTCCAACTCCAGAGCGTGATGTGGTGCGCTTCTATACCAGGGAGCATCCATGTCCCCGGCGCATCTGTCACTGCCACAAGGCCCCATCCTGTGGTGAATGGTCGGTAGACACAACCTCCCGATGGGATGGCAGCAAACCCAGCGGAACTCCCTTTGTCATGAATTCTGCCTCTGCGCCGCACTGAACCAGTGATCGCGAGGCATTGGCTTTTCTGTGTGACAGTGTGGCCTTGCGAAGGTCCAGCCTCAGACTTGCGAGCCACATCTGCAGTGATCGCAGAGACAGTAGCCCTAGGGGTACTACAGTAGCGGCAGCTGTCAGCTTTCAGCAGATGGAGAGAACAAAGGGGGCGCCCGACCAGAAGGAAGAAGCAGGCAGCATCCTTGCAAGGAAAGTACCTCGACACGCTGAAGGCGATGGAGAGCAGTCAGAAGAGAAGAGTCCATCCATGATGATACCGAAGCGTTATTTGCTGAGACGAATCAGGTTGCTCTTCTGCAGTTCCGCGCTGGCGAAGACCCAATAGGTCCATGTAGCAATCAACAAAGTGCGTGACTGCAGCAACGAGCTTTTGTGGGCACACAGATGAGCCAGTCGTCCAAATAAGGCAGGATCTTCAACCCTGTAGCCTGCAGAGGACACAAGGCCATGGCCATGCAACACATGAACACATGCGGGGACAGAGAGAGGCCGAATGGGAGAACCCTGAACTGAAAAAGCTTGCCCTGAAATGCAAAGCGGAGAAAACGCCAATGCTGTGGTGCAATCGAGACATGAAAATATGCGTCCTTCAAGTCGAACAAGGTGAACCAGTCGCCTGGGGAAATTGCCTGAAGCACGTCCCTGATGCTCAACATGTGGAAGGGGATGGACTTCATGTAAAGATTCAGACCTCTCAGGTCCAAAATTGGGCGGAGTCCCCCAGTCTTTTTTGGAATTAAAAAATACTTTGAGTAAAAGCCCCCTGGATCCCGCAGGGGGTCGACGGGCAATATAGCACCCTTGGCCAGCAAGGTGTCTATCTCTTGGCTCAGAGCCTGAGCCTTTACCTGGTTGTGAATCACCGTCATGCTGACTCGACCAGGGACAGGAGGGTGGTGGCGGAACTTTAGCATGTAACCCTGGGTAAGAGTACACACCACCCATGGATCTGAAACAAGAGCGGCCCAGCAACCGAGCTGCTCAGGGGTAAAGTGTCCCACCGCCGGCCCAGTGACGTCATCTCCAAGCCCCCCTGCCCTTCGGGGGGCGGGAGGGTTGCTGAGTTGCCCACCCGGGTTGAGGAGCGACATGAGCTCGACCTCTCGGTGGATCCCAGTGGCTTGGCTGCCCCAAGCAAGGTGTAGTCCGGGCAGGATAAGTATGTGATAGGGATACAGAGGCACTCCTAGCAGGACGCTGCACTCGTCTGCGATGCAGACCGGCCAACTCCTGCCTGGTATGCGAGGCCTTGGCCGACCGCTCCAGGGCTGCAAGTGCAGCGGAGCCAAACAACTCCCCAGGAATAACTGGGAGGCCCATCAGGGTCCTTCTACATGCCTCTGTCAGAGGAGACTGAGCCAGCCAGACCTGGCGACGTGCCTGAACAAGGGTAGACAGGACACGTCCAACCTCCCTCGACAGAAGAGCAAATGCATGGAGGGATGCATCCATCAGTCCTTGGGTAGGTGCATCGATCGCGACACCCTCCGAGGAAGCCGAGAGACCCAGTGGTAAATGCGACAGGGAATTACCAAAACGAGACCCAGACTCAAAAGGCTCTACAGAGCAGATCCTCAGTGACACAGCACTGAGGACGAGGACACCTGGCATTGGCCCTCAAAGCCTCATCTGGCACCACAATGAGGGAAGCTATGGCCGGCTCAACAGAAGGCATATGGCCCAAGCCAAAACTGGGCGCATTTTGCATGGCCGCCAGTGCCCTGCCGTCAGAGGTCAGCCTCGAGAAGGCCGACATATCTGGGCAGGTGGCCCAGCTCGCTTCTGAGCTGGAAGGGATGAAGGCGTTGCTTGAGTCCCGACATCGGTGCGAACCGGCCGTTCAAAGTAATGCTACGTTCATGCATCTGCTGCTTCATTTTTGCTGCTTGTACCAGTTTGTTCTGACGTGCGGCTGAAGCAGCTTTGCAGCTTTGCAGCTTTGGCTGCGCGGTGCAAAAGTTTGTCTGACGCACGTTGGGCGGAGCTACTCTATCCTTTCTTTGCCTTGCAGCTATATTTGCTGTGATCAGTGGGAATAAAGTAGTTTTAATAGGTTTTCAGTGAGAAAGTCCACCTGAAAACTTAATCAGTGCAGTCAGTTCATCCAGATTACGAACCTGCCTTCCGACCCCCACCATGTACAGTGGTGGCGGTCGCCTCCTCGCGGTTCACCGCGCCAGCTGGTAGGTGTTTTTCATCTAAATAATCTAAACTTCAGGCACCAGGATAATAAAAGCGAACATATTCTGCTGACAGATTTCTGCATTTTAAGTTAATTTATGCGTCAATAAACTGTTTCAGAGGAGTGATCACAGTGCTCTGTGTCATCAGGGATGTGTCTGTCTCATGGCCAGCTCCCAGGTTTGATTAATACTTTGTAATAAATACATGAATAAAACACAATCATACTCAGTTTTGCATACCCGCTCTATTTTTAAATACGCAGTAGAGGTATTTAAACGTAGTAGAGGACATGCACCTGTATATAAACCCTGCGCCCTATAGTCCGGTGCGCCTTATGTGTGTGTTAAATACAGAAATGGCACACATAACTGAGACTGCGCCTTTTAGTACGGTGCGCCTTATGGTCTTGAAAATACGGTAACAATGCTGCGTCTTGGGTGGACTGCTTTTCCATTACTTGAAGAAAACTTCTCCTTCTGACGTTCACATAGTCTCATCAATTTTAATTGCCAGAGCAATAAGGGATCAAAAAACTGCTGGCAAATCCAAAGGTGCCAACTGATCCTTAATTTCTCTGGATAATCCATTCAAAAAGGCATCAAAAAGAGCTGACTGATTCCAATCACTGCCAGCTGCCAGTGTAGGGTATTCAATGGCATAGTCCGAAACACGCCTCTCCTACTGATGTGGTTGATAGAGAGCTCTGGCTGCCTCTCTTTCTGGCCTGGTATGCTGAAAAATCTGAGTAAAGCGTTTAGTAAAAAGTTCTAGATGACATCATACACGTGCTGCTTTGTTTTTTAAAACATATAAATATAAAAAATATAACTATGCGGATGTCTAGAGCCCAGTGATTAACTTACATGTTACCGAATGCTGGCATTACCATAAAGAATAAATTATGAACAGTTCAGTTTGTGCCTTCAAGTCGTTGTGCATAGAAAGACATTACTTGTATATAACCTAATGGAATATCTTCAGAACGGCTCCAAATGACACAAAAACTCACATATGGGTGAAGTAGAAAACGCGATGCAATAACGCGTAAAATTTAGGGCCCAAAAAAAAAAAACCCATTCCCCTTTAATTCCTTATTTTATTTGACCTTCAGTAAATTGAATATATTATATCAATTAAATTAGGTTTTTTTTGCACATCTATCAGCCATCTCATTCCCGTCTATTCCTGTATGACAGTGGTGTGCAAACTGTGGTACGCATACCACCAGTGGTACGCGAGCGCCCTCTAGTGGTACGTAGGGGGATGTTTTGATTTTCCATATTTTTTTCCACATTTTCACTTACAAGAAGAGCAAAAATATATATATATTATAAATACAATGTTTTAAAACAAATATGTAGCCTTAGTTAATTAAATTCTGCCTTAGAAAATATTTGTTGCAAACATGCGCTGCTTACGTAGGCACGTAGCTTACAGGCTGCACAGAATCATGGGATCACTAGCATAGAATCACTTCAACTGTTGGTGCAAGCAGGGACATTCACGGAAATGCAGAAAAACAAAAAAAAATGTAATGTTATAACCTCAAAATGAGTTTAAAAGCATGGCTAAGTGGAGGAAAAAGGGCGGAGAAAAGAAAAGTGAATGATTCGAGCGAGGAAGCAGAACCAAGCACTTCAACTGCTAACGTCGAAAGATGCAGTGTTGGGATCTGGAGATTCACCACCTTTCTCCAGCAAGGTGCGCTGTGGGTCTCCTGGGCTGGAGCCCTCCAGCACACCTGAAGCTCATCAGCCCATCCGGAGACCTTCCTACATAAGCAGCAGCCAGACCTTCCTTCAACGCCGCAGTGTTGACCAAGTTTGGTTAGCGAACCTGAGCCTCTGTTATTCTGATAGAATCTTAGTTGTCTCTAGAGAGAAACCTGATTCTAATCTGCCTCTGTCTTCTTGCTCACAGGAAACCCGTCTAAGTCTAAAGCTCTGGATGAGCTTTGCCTGTAAACCTGCCTGCCTGCCTAAGGGAGCCAAACCTGAAGATCTCAATCTGGACTCCCTCCTGCTGCTCTCAAGGAAGAGCTGGAATCTCCAAACCAAGGTCACCACCACTCACAAGTCAGAAGCTAGACGCTGCTGCTGCTGCTGAGCACTCTGCTGAACCAACAGTCTCTGGACCCAACCGGTTCCCTCTCTCACAAAGATCAGTCTGGACTTCTTCAAGGTATATTCTGAATTATCTAAATTCAACAAACCATCTGACGTTGCCTGGCTTGGCTCCAAGCCTGTATCGTCACTCTGCAGGGTATGCAGTGAATCCAGCGTTGAACCAGTACCTGAACTAAGTTCGCCGACTTTAGCAGTGTGGAAACCTTTCCAAGACACTTTGGTGAAAAGTTTGCGCAAATTGGTGTTCTGCATATGGGTAGCGTCTGCCCTGTCAATGATGTGCGATTTCTGCTGTGTGCTGCAAAACCAGCAGATCACCTCCCGAGGCGAGAACTGGCTGCTTACGAAAATCCAGGAACATGCACTTCCCTCCGGCAGGTGCACGGCGCTTTAAATATAACTATTGAGACTGTGCCGAGCTTACCTGGCTTTCTCAGAGAATGGCTGACGCGCCAGAGCGGCGCGAGCTCGCTTTCCTGTTCACGAACCAGATCCGACTCAAGGGTCAGCGGCGATGCTGTCACTTCCGGAGTTCATTTCGTCTCTTCCAGAGAAATTCTCAGGTATTTCTAGTAAATGCAAAGGATTTTTACTTCAGGCAGGTAACCGAGATTTACGCAAAGGACGCTGCGACAGTGTCGTTTGCTTTTGAGCATTCACGGACGCACCGTTGACGGGGAAGAAATCACGGTTTTATAGGTTTCCGTAGAGCTCCCAGAATAAAACTATACCGATTTACGGACCTGCTAAGGTTTGGCAGGAAATTCGTGTGAGTGGCTAGGAGTTCTCCATTGACTTCCGGGTTAAAGCTGCACTAAGGCTGGGGCAGGTAGCTGGCTGGGCTTTAAAGTGACAATTCAAGTGCTGTCAGGAAACTACTAGTTTGGAGGATTTGAGCATCTGGAACCTGTTTCAAGATGGGATAAACAGACTTGGGACTAGAACTAACAGTTGTGAGAGCTGGGGCACTTCCTGTTTCTGCTCCTGCATTTAACAATGCTTCTGTTTTTTCTGGATCCCCAGAACCCAGTTCCAAGCCAAAGTCTAAGAACCAGACTCTTTCAGTGCCTGTCCATGTCTCTCACTCAGAAGGAACGGAAGCCGAACCCATGCAGATTGGACACACAAGGCTATCCCCTGAAGTAAGACAACGAAGATTTAGAGGAAATCTGTGTCTGTACTGTGGTGAGACTGGCCATTTCATTGCTTCATGCCCGGCTAAATCAGCCCGTCAGAGGATTTGAGGAGTCTGACGGGCCATCTAAAATCTGAAAAAAACTCCTCATTTATTGTTGCCTGCTACCCTTTTCTTTTCTAACCAGAATCTCACTTTATCAGCTTTCATCGACTGTGGGTGCGAAAGAAATCTCATTGATTCAGACCTGGTCCAGCAGTTAAAGATTGAGACTGTCCCTTTAACTAAGCCTCTCAGAGTATCTGCTATAGATGGAAAGAAGCTTCATCAAGTTACTCATCAGACACAAGCTTTAGAACTTCTTATCTCTGGAAACCATCGTGAGACGCTAACATTTTTTGTTTTTCCTTCTGCATGCTCTCCCCTGGTGCTGGGATTCGAGTGGCTGGAACATCATAACTCCCATATCAACTGGGCTGAACGCCACATTGAGTCTTGGTCCACTTCCTGTCACGAGTCATGCCTTCGTTCTGCGGCTCCTACTATTCAGTCCTCTAGAGGTAGGGGGGAGATGGACTCTCCTGACCTTACTTCTGTTCCTCCCGAGTATCATGATCTGGCACCAGTCTTCAGTAAGGTCAGTGCGACGTCTCTTCCACCTCACAGACCATATGACTGCGCCATTGATTTACTACCAGGAGCCCCTCTTCCCAGCAGTAGACTATTTAACATCTCCAAACCAGAACGTGAAACTATGGAGAAGTATATCAATGAGTCTCTAGCCGCTTGAATTATTCGTCCATCTTCATCTCCTCTCGGTGCTGGTTTCTTTTTTGTGGGAAAAAA
>JAGKQL010005837.1:0-10674 GCA_018398635.1 Cyprinodon brontotheroides
GTTCAGCATGGGAGTGAGTAGAAAATGAAAGTCATGTCATGTTTTGGGTGTACTATTCCAGCTACAACATCGAGCCCTGCTAAATAAGATGATTTATAATTATTTAAAAGAAGAAAAAAATAACATCTCAATGATCTTATTTCAAAAGCATAACCTCCTTCCATCTTCTCCCGCTTATTCTGTCAGGGTGGCGGTGGGGCCGGTGCATATCTCCTGCTGTTAAGGGCCTAAGGCAGGGTACACTGACACATAAAACCACGTGCACACACTTACATCTAAGGATAATTTAGAGATGTCAATTAGCCTAAAAGTGTTATTGGGAGGAAATTGGAGTACCCGGAGAGAACCCACTCACGCACCGGGTCTTTCCCATTCCCAGGTCTTTTTATATGTAAACTCCATGTAAAAAGACCCAGTGCTGGGAATTGAACCCAGAACCTTCTTGCTGAACGGCAGCAACACTACAAACCGCCCACTGTGCAGCATAATATATAACTATCTTATATTTTAGAGCAGAAATGCTACTTTGTTTAGCAGATGATCCTATTTTCCTGCTCAAATTAAAGGCAAATGTGCATTTTAAAGAAGAAGAATTGTTACTTTTTAAATCGTTGATTTCTTATGACTGATTCTGAGACAGATTTGAACCTTTGATCAGTTTGATATTTTACCTTGACAGTTTAGCAGTTATTTAGAAATTACAGGCAGTTTTAAGCTTTTGCTGAACTAAGATAGGATCACAGTTTTCCTCTGGTGGATCAGGAGTCTGCCATATTGGCTTTGTGGCTCACTTAATGCACCAAACCACTAAACCATCTCCTCCTGCAACAGTTTCTTTTGCTTACCTGGTAAATTTAATTTAGAATCACCAATGTGATAATGGCTGAAACTTAGACCCAGTTGGATGTTCATTACAGGAAACCCAAACAGTGCAAAGAAGAGATGCCAAAGCTCCTGCATGGCCGAGGTGCTGCTGTCAGAAGAACATTCAAATATGAACCATCCTTAAGGAGGTTTAATCATAAAAAAAATTACAAAGGCGTTCATCCAAACACCATCGGCAGTTGTAACAGGAAATGTCTCTAGCGGGAGATACTTCCTGTTTGCACTCGCAATAACTTATTAGCAGGTGTGGTAAAGTGATGAAAAGCCGACAATCATGACAGACGGGGGATTTTATAAATTAAAGTGACAGTGTGGTGATTTATTTGGTCAGGTGTCAAATCTTTGTTTAAGGAAGGAGGCAGATTATGTAGCTAATGGAGAACTATGGTTTTTCCAGGCTGCTCTGCTAAGATAGTTTCTAATGCTAATACCAGAATTTGTGGAGGAAACAACTAAACAGTCTCTTGGAATCAGCTAAAAACATTATAATGTCTCTGATTTAGAAGAATATAAGATGATTCCCTTCAAAGCCTGCATCAGAGCACTAACATTTGTCTGAAATAAAGCTGTCAAATTTATTGAACTTCTGATAATATCGATATTTTTCCTTTCAGCAACCAATTCCAAGACCGACACGGCGCCGATACTAAACGACATCCGACAGAAAGCGGCGCTGAGCTGTTGGGCCAGAAAGTTCGTGGTGGTGGAGATCCCGCCTTTCTGCAGGCAGAGGGGAGGGGCCAACGAGGGAGGAGAGGGGGACGCGGAGGCGAGGACGGAGGACACTAGCGGGGAGAGCTGGTCTCCGATGCTCACGGGCAGCGAAACGGACAGCTGAGAGAAGCGATGGACTGCTCCGGTGGGCGAGGTGGAGCAGGAGAGGAGGGAAAGGGGATGGAGGGAGCTGCGCTGGCTTACCGTGAAGGCAGAGACTGAAGGACTCTGAAACTGCTTCTTTCGGGAGATAAGACTGGAAAGGTTGCATTAATAAAAGCACTCACTCTAATCTGTCAAGTGAATGTATCAGATTTGGAATGAATAAACCACTTGATGTGACGAATAACTGTCTTTCAAAGCGATCACCCGGTTAGCACAGCAGGCTTCACACTTTCTGTAAAGATTATACTCTGAAACAAAGTTGTTGATATTTAATATTTTGAGATGTAGATATTTTTTTTCCCTCAAAGACCGTCCTGTATTTTTTTTTTTTCTCCTCGGTTTTTCCTGTGGGATATTGATGATCCCTTTGTGTAGCCTGTGTGGATTTAAAAATGTGTTTTGATATTTTTTCAGTGTTTGCTCCGAGACAAATGCTTCTGCTAAATTAAAGAAACAAACCCCCTCATGTTTCTGGTGAAAAAGGTCTAACACTGATATGGAAATGAAAAGAGGAATTTCTTATTTCTTATTCTTTATTTCAGCTGAATTTTTCCCCAGTGGGTTAAGGACCTTTATTAGATTCATTACTTCTCCCTAATAAGCAGCTTCATTCCATCTAGGGTTAAAGTACCACACTGCAATATTTAAAGAAATCATTAAATATTTAAGCCTTTAAAGCCTGAACCTTGAAATAATTGAAAGAACATTCAAATTTTTCA
Source organism: Cyprinodon brontotheroides (assembly GCA_018398635.1). Lineage (NCBI taxonomy): Eukaryota > Metazoa > Chordata > Actinopteri > Cyprinodontiformes > Cyprinodontidae > Cyprinodon > Cyprinodon brontotheroides. The sequence continues at coordinate 2,484 of JAGKQL010005837.1, forward strand.
AAATTAGAATGTCATTGAACTTTCTAAAAAATGTATAAGTAAAATTAGATCATTTATTTGCATCAAATTTGATACATTAATCAGTTCTGTATAATCTTTTATACATTTTCTGTTCACTACATGTGAATCTTACGGAGCCCCTAAAGGGACATGGAGGGAAAAAATAAACTTTTGCGAGATCCCGCAATACCTTTGCAAGATCTGCAAAAAATAAACTTTAGCGAGATTCCGCAATACTTTTGCAAGATCTCGCAAAAGTATTGCGGGATCTCGCAAAAGTTCTTTTTTTCCCCTCCATGTCCCTTTAGGGGCTCCGTAGAATCTGATATTTAAGTCACTTAACAACTAAAACATCAAACTGATGATGCAGAAATCTTAAAAAATTGTGTCAAATATGATACACTGGGCTTTAAAGGGTTAAATGAATATTTATATACATTTAAAAATACATTTTGGTTAAAGTACCACACTGCAATATTTAAAGAAATCATTATATATTTAAGCCTTTAAAGCCTGAACCTTGAAATAATTGAAAGAACATTCAAATTTTTCAAAATTAGAATGTCATTGAACTTTCTAAAAAATGTATAAGTAAAATTAGATCATTTATTTGCATCAAATTTGATACATTAATCAGTTCTGTATAATCTTTTATACATTTTCTGTTCATTACATGTGAATCTTACGGAGCCCCTAAAGGGACATGGAGGGAAAAAATAAACTTTTGCGAGATCTCGCAAAAAAAAAATAAACTTTAGCGAGATTCCGCAATACTTTTAGCGAGATCTCGCCCATGTCCCTTTAGGGGCTCCGTAGAATCTGAATAGTCACTTAACAACTAAAACATCAAACTGATGATGCAGAAATCTTAAAAAATTGTGTCAAATATGATACACTGGGCTTTAAAGGGTTAAATGAATATTTATATACATTTAAAAATACATTTTGGTTTTGAAGATACATGATTTATATCATATTTTGATAGGTTCAATACCAAAATGTTGTTTTTTAAGATAAAAGCATATATGAATATTTTAAATGTAAAATGAATTCATGGTTCTTTACTGAGGAAAATTCAGAAACATTTTTAGGCTGTCTGTCACAGTAAGTGGGTGGGGCTTATATTTTTATAGACTGGATGATTTGTCTACGGTTTAGTTAAGCAATCCCATATTTGCTTTTATTTCTCAGAGGGCAAATTTAAATTCAGCTTTTTTGTTTTGTTCCTTTTTAAAATCTGAAATAATAATAAAAACCCTGAGATATATTAATCTCTTCATAATACAGTTAAATTATTTAAATAAATGTGATTTTTATTGGTGGATTTTTTTTTTTTTTTGTATATATCACTGTCATGATCAATAAATTATTAGATTATTTATCTATGGGATTGTGTCGCTTCGACCCTCCATAGATAAATTCTAAGTCCTATTTTTATTTTTTTTTGTGTGTGTGTCAGAGCAACCTTTACGCCCTAAAACAGCCTCTATTTGTAGTTGAAACCTTAATACTATTTTTATAAAATGTACTTGCATTAAAACAGAAACTATATGGTTAAACTTCAGAAGGGTTAAGTAAAAATCTAACTAAAATGATGCTGAGAAATATATGGTATGTAATTAAAATATTAGCATCAGCTGCCTTGTTAATGTTAAATTAATTTCAGATTATTTATTTGTTTTACTCTGAAAGTGTCAAATCTTTTCCTTGAAACAGTGTTTTAGAGCATCCTGACTTTAATTGATTTATACCCAGGATGCATTGCTCAAATGTTTTCATCCTGAGATTCTGGGCAGAGAACATTGGTTTAATGTACCAGAGAGAAAAGCAGTGGTATAATCAAAAAGAACAAATAAAAAGGGTTTATTTATAGAATGAAATGTTCTAGTTTCAGGTATGTAAAGAAAAGAGACGGCCACCCAGACCTCGAAGTAAAATTGTTGTTTAGACTGGATTAAATATTTCTTTGTGGTATGTGTCTCCAGAAAAAATAACTGCTTGTATTTTGGAGCCCATACTTCTACTAAATGTATAAAACAGATTTAAAGCAAAGGATTTTCATTTTCTTTTTCAGTCCTCATTTTAGGTCTTGAACCATTCCTTAAGTTTGAGCAAAAGCGTTTATTTTTTAAACTAAATGATCTATGAAATGTATTATTTAGATCTAAACTTGGTCTCTAACAGGAGTTCATCCTTTCACTGTCTCCCTATGCAAGTTTGGTCATATAGTTTTACAGAATAAAGGATCTGCTTTGATATTTATGGAACCATTGATGTAAAGCTGTGGTGTGTTTTTTTTTAATCCCGACTAAAAAAAATTGTTATTTTCCGATCAAATAACAAAAGAAACTCTTACGTTTTCTGTGTTTCTTGTTATGGTTTTTGTCCCTCCTGGAATTTAGGTTTTAACCCAGAAATTAGTCATAATTTTTTCTCTGGACTTCATCTGTATGTAATTATTATTTAATATGCATTTAGAAAATCTAATTCACACAGAAGTACTTCAATGAGTTTAATGTTAGAGTTCCTAAACACTAAAGGTCTGCATTACTGTGGAAAAACAGATTTGCATTTCAGTTTGGTTCTATCTGTCAACCATCAGAGTTTATCAGTGCATCAACTCCTCACCATTATTTCAAATCACCAATCCCTCCATGCATGATCACCTTCTCTTTATTGTACAGTTTTTATATATTTGAATTACTGCAGAAATCGTTGCAGGATATTGATGATGGACTTTTGTACTCCTTGGAAAAATGGATACAATGCATATGAATATGAATAATAGTGATCTATGACTGTGTCCAGTGTTCAAATCCTTTGCAAGCAAAGACACAAAATTCCTCTACTACACAGGGGGAAAAAAGCCAATTGACATATTTGCAGACCTCATGCATCCTGGACACAACAAACTTTGGATTTTTACCAACAGGTCGTCAATACAGTGCAGTATTTACAAAAAAAGGCATCAGAGTTTCTTTCTCCAAGCGGACTCTCTATAATCGCCTTATAGCCTGAATAGTCAGCTGCTTTGCTTTCAAACAAAAGAACATTTGCATTTCCACAACCTTCCATTTTTTGTTTTCTTTACATTTAGATAAAAAGAAAACGGATATACATTCACCTTTCTAACGCTTATTTTATCCCCATTTAATTTCCTCCTCTTTATCTACACTTAATAGCAACGCTGTGAGTTATTGAAATCAAAGATTCTTGTTTGTTCACAAAATATTGGCTGATAAAGTTGATTCTGATTGTTGATGGTTGCAGGAGTAAAAGGTGAAGCCAAGAGCAGTTTAGAGATTAATTGTTTTTAAAGTTTTGAAGATGATCAAAATTTGTTACTTAACCATAACCCCATTACTGAACTTTTGAAGGAGAAAATGGTGAATATACTTATATATATATATATATATATATATATATATATATATATATATATATATATATATATATATATATATATATATATATATATATATATATATATATATATATATAATAACTTCTCTGAAATAAAAGAATTGTTTTGCTTAGCCAATCGAATTGTGCATGCTGTTTTGCAAATGGCATAGACATCTTCTCGTACAAGGTGGAAAAGTGAGTTGCACTGCTCTGAGCCCTGTAAAATGAGCTCCATCAGGCCACAAAACTGCATCTGTCTGCACAAACCGTTATTAAACTAACTCCATCAAGATGGTATGAGGCCCAACATCCACAGATCGAGGTTGTGCTCACAGCCCAATACCATACAGGGTGCTTGGCATGTGCCAGAGAACACAGGATTGGCTACAATGTAGCTTCCAACCATCAGTGTGAGTGGGTCCGTAAATGACTGAATGTAGTATAAAGTGCTTTGGAGCCCTTGGATGTGAAAACCACATCAGTGAAACCACATCATGATGTCTACTTTGCAACTTCTAAATCAGCTCTTCACTATAAGGTAAACATTACGTAGTATTCCAAAACCATTTGCTAACCACAGTGTGCCCCATTAACCATTACGTAACCATTACTTCATTCTTGCTTACTAGGTAAATGTTTTGTGTACCTTCAAGTGGAATCACACATTAAACCTATTAACCACTATGGCCATTACATGACCAGTTTTTCTGTAGTGTGAAGTGAAACTGCCCATTAAAGTTGTTAACCATGACTTTATTATAACTGTAAAAAAGTTAATCCCCGTTCATGAAAATTCCTACCTTACCAAGGTTCCTAAACTCACCACATGAATAGCACTCAGTCCGGAGCAGACATCGGTTTAATGATCTGCAGTGTGTGCATCCATAGAGTAAAACCACACACACCCCCAACAGGTCCTTAAATGCAGATAAATCAATCAAACCTGATTAAAGGAGTAGGCCTCTTCTTACTGCAAGCATCTGAACATCCCTACAGCGTCCTGACCTGACACTCTGAAGTGATTGTTGCCACCTAAGTTCCAGATACAGTCAGTCTATCATACACTAACCATTAAAAAAATATTTCTGAATACCCCCCTCACACATAACTCTCTTAACCATGAACAAATATTTGGTAAATGGTAAATGGCCTGTACTTAATTAGCACTTTTTCAAGTCCGGCACACTTGACCAAAAGCGCTTTGTTGCTCCACATTAGGGTGACCATATTTTTCACATTTTGAAAACCCAGGACACCTTAGATGAGGGTCGGCGGCCGGGGATCTCTGTTCCCATGCATAGGCCTAGATAATCCTACAATAACATGATATTAACAGTTGATTTATTAAAAATGATTTTCGAGTAAAAGAAGTCCAACAGCTTAATAACTCCAATAACAAATGAGAATTTTATTCAAAATGTATTGTTTATTAAAAAATGCTTAACAATTCCTGTAAATGAGCTATGAATAGCACAATATAGAAAGAAATAATGTCTCATCTAAACATCCCTCACTTAACAATAAAAGTTAACAATAACTCTCAACTCCCAATATGATGATACTCAGCCTCAGCAATGAACGAAATCATGTCTGTTCTGTAGGTTATTGGAAAAAATAAACAAATGAGCTAATTAACAAAAAAAACCTCTTTTGTAGCAAAAATAACTCAAAATGTACCAAAAAGGCGAACAAACATATCAATAGAATATCTTGACTTTTGGAGTCCAGGTGGCTTTTCAGATCCCACTGCACCTCCATTGGACACTGAGACATATGTGCCTGCTTTGCACACTGTGCACAAGGCCTCCCATTTGTCTCGATCCGGTCTAAAAGCGGGGAAACTTCTTTTGTAAATCGTTGGTAAACATACATTTTTGCCTTTGCATGTTGTTGGCGTACTGACAGCCACGCTATCTATATTCTGATTAAGAACAGGGCTGCCCGTGCTGACGCCGCTCAGGGATGGCGTCACACGCAGCGTCGTGCGCCAGTGCCCTAGCGTCTGTAAATTTAATGGTCCAATGAAGGTAATTTAAAAAAAACAGGACATTTCCTCACTTTCTAAAAGAAACCCGGGACGCCCAGAACAGGACGTGAAATACGAACATGTCCTGGGAAATAAGGACGTTTGGTCACCCTACGCTACATTCATTCATTTATTTACGCACTCACTCACACACTGATGGTGGCAAACTACATTGTAGCCACTGCTGCCCTGGGGCTCACTGACTGAAACGGGTGTGGTCGGAAAATTTAGATTTCTCTCATTTCATATATTGAATTATACTATTTATCCACTGAAAAGTGATTTTACTCAGTCTGTTTCACCTGAGAGGCCACACAATACCTGAGAGAGGGGTGTTTGTAGACAAGAAATACTATTCCCATAACAAACCTTTCTCAAGGTTTATTCGTAACATGTTACTATTTAAATAAAGTGTATATAATTTGGTTTGTCCCTGACTACTTTCCATTGTTGTAAGTAAATGGGAATGAACGGTGCCCAGGCAGAACATGGCTGATTACCAGCAGTAAGGGCCTTACGATGAACTGTTCTCTCTTCGCAAAGAAGAAATAAAGTGCCGACTGAGTGAAATCCATCGATCTCTGTTTATTTAACTGGAGTGAATAGTTGAATAATTTTTTCCCACGACACGAGGCTGCCGTACACTGGCGCCACTCTGACCATCTTCAGTAAGCAATGCAGGTGAAATGTCTTGCCCAAGGACACAACGACACTGAAAGAAAAAACTGTCAACCCTTCCATTTCAGGGCAAACTCCTACATCTGACTCCCTTGTTATTATTTGGTCCCATCAGATGAGGTCACACATCTGAACTTGGTAACTTGCTTCAGCATAATCTAACAAAGGTAATTATTTCAATTTAATTTCACATAAACTGAAGCCACATATTAAAATCTATTGGTAACTGTTAGTTCAATTGAACTACAACCACATCAATCTGTGTCCTTTAAAGAAACATTATGTATGGTTTTACAGAAAAGTATCTTTAAAACAGCCTTTTTATTTTACAACTTAAAAATCTTTAGATGAGCAGACTGAAACCTCAGTAGTTCAGTGCCCATGCATCTATAACCCTGTAACCTATTTTCGCCCGATTTACTTCGGGTCGGATGTTCCCGAGCTGCAGATGTGACGTCGATGTTAAATGAATCGAAACCACTGAACTCTATTTATTCACTGGATTGCTGATATGCCAATGGTAGTATGGGGTGGAGTGAACTCACCAGCCGCCATATTGGTACTCCTTAGTTAGATCGGTCGCAATATAAACAATGTGTGCACTACAGTATCGAACAACAAGGATTTTCTCATTTTCAGGGAGGCTTAAGACTTTTAAAATAAAATAAAAATCATCACTTTGATACACATTTGATGTTTCATTGCATAAGTAGATTGCTTTAACTTACAATGAAAAAATAGGCACATCACACTGCATAGCATTACAAAGTCAAGAAAGTCTCTAAACCACGTAATATAACATATTATACAAATTTATCACAATAAAATTTATCTGTTAATGGATCACAATAATACAGATGTGCCAATAGTGCCAAACTGATAATGTACATCCTATTCAATTCAATTTATTTATAGAGTCAATTCACAACATGTCATCTCAAGGCACTTTACAATTCACCCAGATCATAGAGTTAAATTGATTCAAAGTTTTCTATCTAAGGAAAACCAGTTGATTGCATCGACTCATTGACTCAAATGCAATACCTCACACTAATAATACATGTATTTATTACATTGTTATGGTAATTACGTATAATTTCAGAATTTTACATCAAGATTGAATTACACAAGTACATGTTTGTTAATATTATGTTTTTTTATTTTCAAAGTGTGCATGCATGATGCCACATACTTTTATGTTATCTGTGCATTAGCCTTTAACTCTGACAGATTTACAACAGAGCTAAATTCATTAACCAGTTTAATAATTCCACAGAGCTTAAATTTCTACACCAGCAAAATCACATAAATTGGCAAAATGAGAGGCAATATCAAATTCATATTTTACTTTTTGCTCATAGTTACAAGAATCTGATAATTTGCATTATATATATACAAGTATGTCACAGCAAATCGGCCAGTTTTAAATCAACTCCCATAGTGTTAAATTTAACACTTTTCCTGAGTTTATATAATTCTCACTGGTTCCGAGTTAAATCTACACTATGCATAGTGTTGATAGTTTAACTCTATTTCAGTGTTACTACTTTAACACCCACAGTGTTACATTTGACTATTTTTGTGTATTTTTCACACCGATCAGTGTTATACTTTTCACTCAAACGGTAACATCTTAACACCTACAGTGTTCGATTTTTAACACATTTGAGTGCTGTTTCCTCACCGATTAGTGTTAAAACTTCACTTTAAGTGTAACATCTTGACACCTAAAGTGTTATATTTTTAACATGTTTGAGTGTTGAATTAGCTTAGCTTAACTCACTATAGGGGTTACCATGTAACACTATTTAGTGTTATTTTGTACAATAAATACTGCTTTTTCTAAAACTAAACGTTCATCTGAACTGTGTGCAGAAGTGTGCAGTGCACATTTACATACATGAAATACACTCATCTCACTGTTCTACTAGTTTTAATTAGGTCGTCTTATACAAAACGGGGAAGAAAGACAAGCAAATAATACATTTATAATTTTTAATAGTGTGCATACATGCACACACACATACACTATCCAGTGACTGAATACCTTTAATATTATAACTTACACATGTAGTGTTAATA
>JAGKQL010005838.1:0-10645 GCA_018398635.1 Cyprinodon brontotheroides
AATACAGTTCATACAGTAGCTGTGTCCACAGGGAATAGTCACCGGATCCTTCAGGAGATCCAGACAGATGGAACAGGAGAAGGTTTCTGCGTCCAGCTGGTTCTGCTCCATTTCTGCTCTCAGTCACGGCGACTGTCTGAGTTTCATTTCCTGAAAACAGAAACAGCTCTGAGTTCTGGGTTTCTGTTTCACAAAGCAGCTGGCACAAACTCAAATCCTGCGACTCTGAGATTGAGGAGGTTTAGAAACACCGATTATACTGAAAGTTACCATGACAACAGGCAACAGGAAGTGCCTATTTCACCACACTGGAACTAGAGATTTTAATGCAGAAATGATAAAATGCACTGCATGAAAAGTGAGATTTTCGCCCCCGTAAAACCCCTCCGTGAAACTCCAAGAGATCTGCCTGATTTTTAGGCCAGTTTCCTCGGCTACAATTTGCAACCCGCGGCTTGTCCGCTAAAATCGTGCCACAAATTGTCGGAAACGACAATATGACGTAGGTGGAGAGCGCCATATCAGCTGTACTACAATGGCCCTAATTAGCATATGAATGCAGCAAACCCGCGCGGCTGGCCAGGTCTGGCTTGAATAACCTACTCAGTATTGGCTGAAACCACTATTCTCAAACAAATGAAATAAACTCGTGATTGGCAGCAAAACCCACGGTGATGACCGCACGCCCAGGCTTTAATTTTCTTACTGAGTATTGGACGGAACCACTCTTTAAACAAGTGAAGTCGCCGTGATTGGTTGGCATATATATATATTTTACATATATATATTTTTACATATAAATTTACATATATATATTTATTCATTTTATATAATGTATTCATAGTATTTATTCATATATATATATATATCTCATATATTTTATTCATTCATATGGTGTGTATTTATGTTATCCTACTACTACTACACAATTATTAGTACTACCATCAAAAGGACATGAATGAATTTATACAGGGAAATGAACATTTGCCAAGGGAAGCTTGTACGTATGCAAAGAAAGAGTTTTATTGAAACACACACAACTATATACAGCGCTTATCCAAACACATGCGTATCCCAGAATTACAACTCCGCGAACGGGTCCGTTTGCTTGCTCGGGGGTTGCGGGTAACTGGCAGCATTCCCACTCCCAGGCGGAGTCCGGATGTGCAGGCGCCTGCACAATGCGGGTCTCCGTTCTTCGGCGTAAACTCTAACACGGGACGTTCAGCTTAACACAGAGTTCAGAGGGATCCGCCTACCGAAATGGCGGCGATTCCCGTATTAATCCATCCAGAGACACCGCCGAGAAGAAGGCGGACTTCCAGAGTTCCACTTCCTCATCTGCTAGCACACTCTGCCTCGCTTTCAGCAGCTGAAAAACAAATGCAGAATCAGCGCACTGCGCATGGACACAACACATCTATTAATGCACCTGAAAAATAGTCACCAAATAAAGTCTTACCCTCTTCTTCTGGCCCGACTCCGAGCAGATAGCCGGCAGTGGTGGCAGCCGCAGGTGGCTGGCAGCGTATATCTGAAGCTCCTGCGTGCCGTCACGAAAATACGTCTTACAGGCAGTTGGAAAACAATTAAATGAGAGTGGTATAAATAAAAATCTAAACGCAAGTCAGTCACAGTAACAAGGAAGGAGAAAACATTAAAACAAGTCACTTACACACAATGTCGTCTTTATCAACATCGTGCAAATCCGGACTTGCCGATTACGGTTCGAAAGCAAATAGGTCGGTGAAAACAAAAAGTACAGCTATGATCGGCATTCATCCGTATCCATGTCCTTTTACCGTAGAATGAAAGCATATTCTTTAAATCTTACCCCTGCTCTGGTTCATAGCCTGCAATTAGTCTCCGAAGTTGTTAAGACGGCATACTGCTTCCTGTAAATCACAAAAAATACACTTTAATAAAGCTTGTTCTTGCAAGGCTACTGTTAGCTAGGTAGCTTAGGCTAGGCTACTATTAGCCTGTAGCTCAGGGTTCAGGCCGCTTAGCTTAGCAGGTAAGAAATTCCAACATATGATTACCATCGCTAGCATGCTCTTCTTGAGTTGCTCTTGAAATTCGGGACATCAGAGTCGCCATCGCTAGCCCAAGAGGAAAGCTTTGTACCCCGAAGTGATCCAGACGTCTCCAGACCGCCTGCACAAAGCAAAGCAGCATCCCTCCATTGTGGATCCAGCCATATGCACGCCTAACATTCTGGAGATCGCATAGAGCATGCGTTGAAGAAGAACCAGAGGTACAAGAGATCAATAAAAAAATAATTAAAAAATCATGGCTAATTTTTTAAATCAAGGCCTTAATTGGCACTAAAATTATTTAAATATGTCCTATCTAAGTATTTATAATTCTTTAATAAAAAATGCTTATAAAAACAATTTCAACAGATATATTATATCGCTATCAGGCGGAGAAAAAGCTAGAGCCTATATATATATATAATGCATGTATGTGTGTGTGTGTGTGTTTATGTAAATACAGGAGTCAAACATGCAAATCACACATTTACGAGCTCCTTAACACCTTCATGTAGCTGTTACAACTTGTGTACATGGTTCTTGTTGATGCACATTAAAAGTCATTTCCCCAAATAGCATTAAAGGTAGCATTAAATTAGATTTCACTCATTCCTGAAATGACTCGCCCTGTGAGCGTTTAATTTAATAGTGACATATTAAAAACCCTGTAACCGCATCCAGCATATGTTCAGTTTCTGCCCAAATATAAGGCGATATGATATATATTTGTAGATTTTTGTAACGGGGATAAGGATAATTCAAAACTGCTTTTTTTAATGAACTTGTTCACTACTTCCAAACTCAGCATCTCTTTTCATTCCTGTAATAAGAAAGAAGCTTCTTTTGAATGGATTTGATTAAAGTTTAAGTCCCTCGGTATAAAATAAATATTTTGATGGAGATGAGAAATCTGCTTCCTCGTTGGTGAATAACCAATAGTTTGGATCCAATCATTTATATAAACGGTGTTGTTTATATATATATATATTTTTTTTAGGATAGAGAGTAAGAGATTGTGCCTATAATTTCTAGTCACCCATCTGTTGCTGCTATATTTTAATTTGATCTAACCGAATTTGTCGGGATGTTCTTTTTCCTCGATTGGCTGCAATTGTAATTGCGATCTTGACCTGGCCGACCTTATGACCACAGTAAAAATTATCTTCTGATGGCTAGCTTCCAACAGGATATGCTTCATGTTATAAAGTGAATCATTCTCAGGACTCATTTCTTGAAACTTTTTCCAACTTAAGTAATTGTGAATTGAGCATATTGTCACTCAGACAACATTTTATTTTTTTATCTTAAATGCAAATTTTTTTAAATATAATTACTGCTCTAAAGTGGGTTGCTCTGTCGTGCTAAAAGATCTGTCTTGGTCTCTATACTTTAAATTAAATAAATCAATTCAAGCTAAAATGTAAGAGACTTATGCTATACTGAGCCTGATCTCTTTGTATCAGAGATTTTCTTACCCTTTTAGAAAGATGTCACTTGGGGTAAAACCCCCCCTGCAACCCCTGGTTTGCATTTTGTATAGCTCACAGCATGAATTCATTTACATGTTAAAGCCTCCCCTAGAATTCCATGGGGAGGCATGGAACATGCCTAAGAGAGTCCATCGCCAATTTCTGACAATTTATGGGAGTTTTCGGCGAAGCCTGCAAATTATGTCGTAAATGGCCAGCTTACCTGAAGTTCCACGACAATCTACAGTGCCGCATATTGATCGAAAATTACAGCTCACTTTTCATGCAGTGATGGAGAAGGTGTTGAATAGACAGAGAAACAGGACTACAGCTGCAAAGGAGAGGAGGATGGCGAAGGAGAAGATGGTTGCTCAAGTTAATGTGTCGGTTTTATATTGAAGTCCCTTATGACAGTTATTTATATTTATTAAAGCTCTCTCCTCTCTTTTGTTCTATTTATAGATCACTAATATTAGACTCTTCCTGGTCAAACTCACACTCCTAGACTGAACTGTGACAATAATATATTTTCTTAATTACATTTTTGTAGCAGAAACTGAATTTTAGAAAGTAAACAGAACAAAATGATCTAGTAGGAATTAAATTTCATGAGACTAGAAAAGTTTATGTATTTTAAATGCACGTTTCTGACATTTATCAGTTGACTAAATATGCATTTCTATCTGAAATAGATTTCTTCGTAGTCAAAATAAAACAAATAAAGAGCCCTAACAATAGAGCTTCCAGAGGGGATATCTCTGCACCTGCAGCCTGCAGGATTTAACAGGTCAGATCTTAGATATGAATAAAACAGAACTGAGTGAGGAAGTGGATGAAGCTAAGCAGAAATCAGAGGTGGGGAAAATGTCAAAGAAGAAAAGAAAGAACAGATCTTGTTCTCAAAGATGAGTAGAAATGAAACGCCTGCTAGAGGAGAATAGAAAACTGATTTAGGTCTGTAGTCACCTCTCTGTGTTCATAGGGATCACTCTGTTCATTTACTCTATGTTCTCCAAGTACGGCTGTTTTTCAACCTGTTTTAATGAGGAAATGTAACGCATGGGTTCATCTATTCCCAAGCTCTATACTGATGGGATCTGTGCAGGTCTCAACTGGAACACACCTCTTATTCACACTAAACCCTCTCTATGAAGTGAGCACATGAAGTGCACTGAAGCGTTTGAGTGCGCAGGACAAAAGTGTGGAAGATGTTGGGAAGTGGAACAGGGTGACCCGCATCGTAACGGAGACATGGAAAGTGAGAGGAGCCATCTCAGGTTTTGGAATGTTACTGATGGAAATAACTGCAACAGGAAATGATTTTGTATTCAGACACATATAGGGGAAGGAGAGGAGCAAGGTGGAAGGTCAGGAAAAGCAGGTAAGTTTCAGTACAGCTCGTCCAAGAAAACAAAAACACAGAAAGACAAAACACTAAAGTCTCAGATATGATGTGTTGAAAATGTCTGTAGAAAACATTGAAATGTATCTTGCCTGTTCAGACAGCTCCCTGGGTGCCCAGCAGCCCTAAACCTCTGATCCTAGAACCACCCCTGGAGCTAACTTACTTTAACTATATTTTCAAAATCAATGAGTAGAATCAAACTAAAATATTCACAATGTGTAAAACATCCTAAATTACAAAAATAAACGTTAGAATATACAAGAAAATCTATGTTAGAATTAATCTGACTGGATGGAAATGCAAGAAGAAAGAAAATGAAAATAAAGAATTTAGGAAAATAGTATGCAGACATGTCATAACATATTCATGTTGGGTATGGGGATCAAACCCAGATGCAGAACACACCACGGAGTCAGGAATAAAAAGTTCAACAGTTTATTTTGAATCACACAGAAATAATCACAGATACTGATTCTGGTCCAGGATGACTTCACAAGGGTTTCTCTGTAGAGAAGGGATAGTTAGGTTAGCCAGAGGTCTGGGGAATATTGACACAGTCAGATACGAATATGTACCTGGAGAGATTCAGATTGACGCAGTGAGAGAGGGAACCAGTTGGGTCCAGAGTTTGAGGGTTCAGCAGAGAGCTAGCAGCGGCAGAGCTTGACTTCAGACTTGAGCTCAGACTTTGAGTGGTCAGCCAAGGTTCTCTTCTGAGAACTGGAACAGACTCAGCTTGACCCATGTGCGGTCCTCCGGACCGTAGCCCTCCCAATCGACCAGGTACTGCCAACCGCGGCCCCGGCGACGGGAGTCTACGATCCGGCGGACTGTGAACGCTGGATGGCCATCAATGTCCCGGGCGGGTGGAGGGGAGTCGGACGGAGGGCACAAAGGACTGGTACGGACAGGTCTGATCTGGGAAACGTGGAATGTGGGATGGATACGGAGGGTCGGAGGCAGGGTCAGACGGACGGCAGAAGGGTTGATGATCTGGGCTATTTTGTATGGACCTATAAATCTCGGAGACAGTTTCTTGGACATTGATTTTAATGGGATATCGCGTGTGGATAGCCATACCTCCTGGCCAGGTGTGTACTCCGGTGCTGGGCGTCTTTTCCGGTCGGCAAATCTTTTGTTCTGTGTGGCGGTTCAGTTGAGTGCATCTATCATTTCCTTCCAGATCTTATGACAGCGGCGGATGTGATGATTTACAGACTGGACTGAGATTTCCTTCTCGTCGGCGGGGAACAGAGGGGCTTGATATCCTATAGAGATATGAAAGGGTGACAGGCCGGTAGCAGCAGATTTCTGAGAATTATGGGCGTATTCCACCCAAGACAGGTACTGACTCCAGTCAGTCGGGTTCGTGGACGTAAGGCAACGGAGAGTGGCCTCCAACTCCTGGTTCATCCTCTACATTTGACCGTTAGACTGTGGATGGTAACCGGAAGTAAGAGACACCTTAGAGTCAATGGCTGAACAGAAAGCCTTCCAAACCTGGGAGATGAACTGGGGACTTCGATCAGATAATATTTCTTGTGGGATTCCATGTAGACGGAAGACATGCTTAACCAGAAGCTAAGCGGTTTGAAAAGCTGTAGGCAGTTTCCTAAGGGGAACCAGATGACAGGCCTTGGAAAAGCGATCAATAATAGTTAGGATGGTTGACATACCCTTGGAAACGGGAAGACCAGTGGACGAAATCCACTGCAATGTGGGACCATGGACGAGACGGAACAGGCAGAGGTTGAAGCAGGCCCGAAGGTGGTTGGTGGACCGGTTTATTCCTAGCACAGATGGGACAGCCAACATGTAGTCCTTCAAGTCCCTGTGAAGGGACGGCCACCAAAAACGTCGGGTGATGAGAGCAATTGTTCGGCTGATACCTGGATGGGCAGAAAACTTAGATGCATGCATCCACTGGATGAGCCGGGATCTGACAGAAGTTGGGACATATGTTTTATTAGGAGGTCCATTTCCAGGGTCGGGTTCTGAAATCAAAGCCAGGTTAATCAAATCTGTAATTTCCCAAGCGACGGCTCCTACCGTACAGGTGGTTGGAAGAACAGGCTCAGGTACCTCAGGTTTGTCAGAAGAATACAGGCGAGAAAGTGAGTCGGGCTTGACGTTCTTGGAACTGGGTCTGTAGGATATTATTAGGTTAAACCTCGAGAAAAACAGGGACCAACGAGAATGGCGAGGATTGGATCTCTTGGCAGACTGGATGTATGACAGGTTTTTATGGTCTGTCCAAACCAGGACAGGGTGTTCAGCGCCCTCGAGCCAACGTCTCCACTCCTCCAGCGCTAGTTTAATGGCTAGTAACTCTCTGTCACCAACATCGTAATTCTGCTCTGCTGGAGAAAGTCTGCGTGAGAAAAAGGCACAAGGATGAGTTTTTTGATCTGAGTCAGATTGCTGAGATAAGACAGCTCCTACGCCAGAGTCAGATGCGTCCACCTCTAGTATAAATTACTTAGAGGGGTCAGGTTGAATCAAATTGGGAGCACTGGAAAAAAGGGCCTTGAGTCTGTTGAAAGCCACATCGGCTTCAGCGGACCAGTGGAATGTTTTCTTTACTGAAGTCAGAGCTGTGAGAGGCTGAGCTGTTTGACTGTAGTTTCTGATGAAACGACGGTAGAAATTTGCAAACCCCAGGAATCGTTGAAGCTGCTTAATCAGCTTTTACAAAAATTTTATTTTCAAGCAGTCTCTGGAGAACTAGACGGACATGTTTCTTATGCTCAGACAAGTTCTTGGAATAGATCAGGATGTCATCAATGTATACAAAAACAAAAACGTTGAGGAAATCTCGGAGAACATCGTTTACAAGTGCTTGAAAACAGGCTGTAGCGTTTGTCAACCCAAAAGGCATGACCAAGTATTCAAATTGGCCAATGGGGGTTTTAAATGCCATCTTCCATTCATCTCCCTCTCTTATTCTAAGAAGATGATATGCATTTCTTAGATCAAGTTTAGTGAACACAGTAGCCCCTTGGACTGGTTCAAAGGCTGATGCTAGCAATGGCAAGGGATACTTATTTTTGATGGTTATTTGATTTATTCCTCTGTAGTCTATACAGGGTCGAAGAGAACCATCCTTTTTTCCCATGAAGAAAAAGCCAGCACCAAGAGGGGACGAAGACGGTCGGATGATACCGGCAGCCAGTGACTCGTTTATGTATTTCTCCATCGTCTCTCTCTCAGGTTTGGAGATATTAAACAGTCGACTGCTTGGAAGGGGAGCTCCTGGTAACAGATCAATGGCGCAGTCATATGGTCTGTGAGTTGGAAGAGACATCGCACTGACCTTGCTGAAGACTGGAGCCAAATCGTGATATTCAGATGGAACGGACGAAAGGTCAGGAGGGTCCATCTCCCCCCCACCTCTAGGAGACTGAATAGCAGGTGTTGCAGAACGGAGGCAGGAGACATGACAAGAAGCAGACCAAGACTCAATGTTCCAGTTGATGTGGGGGTTATGAAGCTCCAGCCACTCGTATCCCAGTACTAAGGATGAACATGCTGAAGGAAAAACGAAAAAGGTTAGAGTCTCTCTGTGGTTACCAGAAATCAGGAGCTCTAACGGCCGGGTTTGATGTGTGACTTGGTGCAGCTTCTTTCAAACAAGAGACTGAGGGGCTTCTTCAGAGGGACAGTCTCAATCTTGAGCTGTTGAACCAGGTTAGCATCAATTAGATTTCTTTCACATCCAGAATCTATGAAGGCTGACAAAGTAAGAGTTTGATCAGAGGAGAACAGAGTTGCAGGTAACAGGAGGTGAGGAGATTTTCCAGATTGTAGATGGTCCGTCAGACTCCTCACATCCCCTGACGGACCCCGGCTTTTGACTTAGCTGGGCATGAGGAAATGAAATGGCCAGGCTCACCACAGTAAAGGCACAATTTCCCTTGAAACATTCGCTGCCTCTCTTCATTGGAAAGCCTAGTATGGCCAATCTGCATGGGTTCAAACTCAGGTCTTTCTGTGGACGAGGAGACAAAGTGAGTAGCATGAACAGGGGCGAATACAGACTGATTCTTAGTTCTTGGTCTGGTACTGGACTCTGGGGATTCAGAAAAAACAGATGTGCAGTTAGATGTGGAGGCAGCAGCAGAAAAAACATGGCTTCCTTGCCTTGATCTGGTTCTGGTTCGAAGTCTGTTATCCAGCCGAATGGTTAACTTGATTAAATCCTCCAAACTAGCTGGTTCGTCAATTGTAGCAAGTTCGTCTTTGATGTCTTCATTTAGAGCCTTAAAATAAGTACTCTTAAGCGCACACTCATTCCAACCAGAAGCGGTGGCTTTGACCCGGAAGTCAATAGAAAAATCTGCCACCGTCTGACTTCCTTGTTTTAATCTGAGCAGAGCTCGAGGAATCAATAGATTTGTCTGAATCTTGGTTAAAGACCTGAGAAAATTCAGTTATGAACTCAGAAAAAGTGCAGAGAAAACTGGATTCAGAAGAAAATTTTGCCTCCGCCCATTCTAGGGCTCGACCAGAAAGTTGAGACAAAATGAAGGCTATTTTTCTCTTGTCATTTAGAAAAACTGGTAGGCGAATGTTCAAAAATTAATCTGCATTGGAACAAAAATCCTTTGCATTTATTTGGGGTACCTGAGAATCTCTCTGGAAGAGACGGACGGAATTCCGGAAGTGACGTGACAGAATCTGACCTTTGAGGCGGACGTGGCGGAAACGTTGAGCAGGTGCTGCGTTAGCATTTTCTCACGTAGCCTGCAAAATCCTGAAAAACTTGGGTTTGATGTTCCAGGCGTGTGTTTAACTCACGGAGGGTTAGAGCGTGTCCTTGAATCTGTGCAGCTTGCTCCTCGATTAACCTCCCTCGGTGGTCTGCTGGGTTTTGTTTGTGGCCAGAGTGTTCTGTCATGTTGGGTATGGGGATCAAACCCAAATGCAGAACACACCACGGAAGTCAGGGGTAAAAAGTTAAAAACAGTTTATTTTGAATCACACAGAATAAATCACAGATACTAATTCTGGTCCAGGATGACTTCACAAGGGTTTCTTTGTAGAGAAGGGATAGTTAGGTTAGCCAGAGGTCTGGGGAATATTGACACAGTCAGATACTGATCTGTACCTGGAGAGATTCAGATTGACGCAGTGAGAGAGGGAACCAGTTGGGTCCAGAGTTTGAGGGTTCAGCAGAGAGCTAGCAGCGGCAGAGCTTGACTTCAGACTTGAGCTCAGACTTTGAGTGGTCAGCCAAGGTTCTCTCCTGAGAACTGGAACAGACTCAGCTTGAGGTTCTTCAGGTTTGGCTGTCAGGGCAGGCAGGCAGGTCTAGGAAGCAGAGAAGACAAAAACAGGTTAGGATCAGATTACTCTTCAGAGTATCAGATCAGCAGGCTTGGCTCAGGTTCTGCTAACCATAACTGGCAACACTCTGGCACTGAAGACAGGTCTGGCCGCTGCTTAATTAGTTGGTCTCCTGATGAGAGGATGAGCCTCAGGTGTGCAGGTGGCTCAGCTCAGGAGACCCAGGACGCCCTCTGCTGGAGAAAGGTGGCAGAACTCCAGATCCCAACAATAACATATTTATGTTTTCATTGTTTTGATATTGGAGAATTATCTAAAAATAATTTTAGAAATATTTTAAGAAGCTGTGACTACTTTCCATTTACAGCTAAAAATATTTGAGAATGAAAAGGAGCGACTTAGACTTTGAATGTAGAATCTATGAGCTCATTCAGAATTTGAAATGTTAT
>JAGKQL010005839.1:0-10517 GCA_018398635.1 Cyprinodon brontotheroides
TTGATTCCAAATATTTGGATTTTTATTTTCAGAAACGATACATAAGGACTTTTCTTTTGCTTTGAGGCCTAAAATTCACTGCTGTGTGACCCTTGTCTTAATCTTATTCACTTTTTATTTTGGAAAAGGGTTTTTATTACCCTTATTTCTAGCTCCACCATATAAAATCCGCCAAAATTCAGAACTGTTCTATGCTCAACTATGAGTAGTGCGGTAAGGCATGCCCTAAAATTGGGCTGCCATAAAGCTGTTGATCTTCCCGTCAGAAGGGAAAAAGAGCTGTTATACTGCCTCTGGGTTGGTGGGATAGAAGTTACGACTGTTTTTTTTGGGCCAGAGCTGGCAGAAATAGATTAAAAACAGACATCACTCTTCTCATAAATACTTCCTTTACAACCATGGGAAGTTAGAAGAGGATATACCTATTTTCTTTTTAGGCTAAGGAATCACAGATTTTTAAAGTGGGATTAATTAACGTAGGAATTATTTACTCCTAATTTTATAACTTTGTTTCTCACAAAACTATCCCAGGTAGCTCAGAATACTCTACCTACAAAATGACCTTTTTGATAAAAAAAGAGTCAGTGCTTGCTTAACCTAAATATGTTCATAATATTCTTCCAGGCAGAAACTATTTCTGTCACATAATCAGAATCAAATTAATTGGGTAATTTTTTGTGCACAATTGATTTCAGTTTCCATTGATCATACTGCATCAACTTTAGTTCATATAAAGCATTTAGAGGGAATAACATCAGTATAAGAAGCAGTATGAACAAGTTTGGGTAAATACAGTCTCAACTTTTCATTTTTTTGGGGGGGTATCGTAGTATGTTTATTTCTTTCCCAGTTAAGTCTCTGACTATTTAGGCTGTGAGGTGATTATTGTGCTCATCATGGAGGCAGCCTGAGGCTTTTGGCAGCTTGTTTGCAATGGTGTTCTTTAGAGCCTAAACTGTCAGTGACTAAGTTGCAATAAATTGTTAGTTGTCCTTTTCCTAACCCTAGACCTGTACAAATCCTGGATGGAGGAACGGTCATATCCTCTCAACAGATATAACTCTTCGTTGTAGTTCTGCTTTATGGATGATTCAAACTACGCAGTGATGGATGTTCACCAAACACTGAATCGTGGTACTGTGGAAGATTATAGCAGCTCTTGTGAAAGGTTTTTACTTCTTGTGGTGCTAGAGGAGTAAGTCTTGCTGGTTCATCTAAGAAGTTTATGGGAACCTCTTCAGGTCCAGAGAGTAGTTCTCTGGAATCATAGCTCGGTAAATTCTCTTAAAAGATAAAAAGAACATTGCCTGGTTATTTTTTCCATCCTGTTCACTTAAACAGGTAATTTTAAACTCAAATTCTGTATTCATTTTGTATACACAGTGTCCACACAGCAGTGTACCCCGCCTCTCGCCCGTAGACAGCTGGAAATAGGCACCAGCACCCCTTGTGACCCCACTTGGGATAAAGCGTGTCAGATAATGGATGGATGGATAGATGTATACAAAACAAAATTTAGTTTATACAGCTTTCCGACAGTAAATGAGCAGCAGCTTAGCAGTGAAAAAGAACATTTCCATTCATAAAGTGCTGCAATGATCAAATTTAGGGGAGAAATGGTGCAAAAAGGCATTGATGTAGAAGTTCATGAATAAATAAGTATATATGGTGCAAAAATGCAGTAGAAGACACTTGAGTTGAGTTCTATTAGTTATGATCTTTTTTAACAGTTTTTTAACATCCCTTAATTTACGGCCTGGCGTCCAGGAATTCTAAGGTCTTCTGGCTAAAGAAAACATAAGATAAGACCTCACAGAATAGCTGTGGAATGCGGGGCCTCTTCCTGCCATAAATTCTCAGGAACAAACTTAAATTCTGTAATTTGGTTCAAGGAAAGGTTATCTTCACAAACTTGTTCAAAATTAAGAAATATGTTCAAAATGAGAGTGTTCAACATACCTTTTACACATGCCATAAGATTAACTGTATTAAAAACTAAAAATAATCATTTTCTTTAACAGTAACTCAGTTTTTCAGTTGAACTTTCACCCAGGCTTCATTACAAGGAAACATTTAAGTCATATTTGAATGGATAGAAAAGACAAAAAAAATATTCAAATATCTATGTGCATTTTCATCTGGCTCTTAATCCAAAATTGAACAGTATGCAATGAAATATTTGCTTTGGATGAAATTTAGGGATTCCTTTTCATAGAAATTAAAGAAGGTTTAACGTCACCTCTTGTGAGCTGGAAGAAATAGAATCTTTATAGTTAGACAAAATATTTTTTTACGATTGGCAGAGGATGATTAGCCACGTATAGTTCATTAGGTGGAAAGAACAGGAAGAGTCATAATGCTTAAAGGGAACCATCAGTTTGGAGTGTAAAACACAGACTCTGAGCTAAGCACGTACAAAGGCGCATTTCTGCACAAGCACAGCTGGAAGATCAGCGTTCGCCAGAGTTCTATGTGCAGTATTGGACAATTTCATTCTACTTTTACCCCTGCCACTGCTGTCACGGTCATGCAGAATGTGCACCGGCCGCTTCATGCTAGGTGAGAGTGACTAAACAGGACTCAGTTGCACAGCTGATACTAATTAGCAGATTACAGAAAAATGATCCATTTTAAATGTCTGACTGACCACCCGCTAGCAACATGAATCCAGCATGTTGCAACTATTAAAACCATTGAAAAATATAATGTATTATTTTTCAATCTATTATTTATCAAGGACAACATTTTTAAACCTAATCGGAAAATAACAACATATTTAGGCTAAAATGTTAAACTACTCATAGGTCCTTTTAACTTGAAATCTGTTTTGCTACTTTGTGTGTATGCAGGAATTTTAAAATTTGCTTTAAATCCATCTATTTACATTTTGATTGCTCCTCTTGAACACAGTAGTAAAAGGAGGGAGTGTCAGGACTGTTCTAAAAAAGTCTGGATAAGACTAAATTTTAGGTGGGTTTAAGCCCACAAGTAGAGCAGTTTAAGTCGATTAGGCTAAACTAAGCTAAACTAAACTAAAGCTATTTTTGTATGAAGTGCCCTACCCCCAAAATCTAAACATAAATCATAAATCCAAGAATCCACATTGTTTATCAATGTACTCAACAGTTTTGACAGTGCTTAATTTCCACATTAAATACTGCAGTATTAAGAGATGAAATAACCTATATTTATGCAACAAGAAAATATGATAAATGCTATATGTTAAATAAAAATGATTAAATGACGAATAGGGTTCTTTAAGAGAGCCAACATCTATGACATCATAGAGAAACAGGCAGACAGACAGACAGACAGGTCCTTAAATTTACTGAAGCTTCTGAATGTGGGTTCTACACTTTTTTAAATATATATACAGTATTTGAATTAAAACTGTTATATTAAACAAATTTAAAGGTACATGTGAAACAACCTACTGGTAAAGCTAAATTCTCTGTGAGGATTAATGGTTCCTGTCAAAGGAAAATACTCCTGGGTTGTGAAAATGATTTTTCTTAGAGGTCACCAGTGACTGGGAAAAAGGAGAGTGGGCGGGGTATATTTTTTCGGAACAGATTGACGTACTTCTGGAGTTGGCATGTTTTGCTTAAAGGCTGGCAGCCATAAAAACCATAGGATGTGTGCTCTGCAGATCCTGTAATCTCACTCACCTTTTCCCTCCTTTTTTTCTCTCCATTCTTTCATTCCCAGCATGGCTGCCTCGGATCATCCACCTCCCACCCAGAGCTTGTTGGAAATGCTCTCTGCCCATTGCTCTGTGGGTATGTCCATTAAAGCTGTGGCAGGGAGGCCCATTAGTGGCACGGTTCATTTAACGCAGCCCAGCCTCTAAATCAGCTGTCGGGGCACTTTCTGTGGTTTACACAGAGTCACAGTTTCAGGCTGAAGATAGATGTGTGAGCTAAACGCCACAACACTGTTCACAACTGCCTGAAACATTTCACACTTTTTTTTTAAATTCCATTGGAGCTAAAACTATTTTTTCTTTCATTTTCAGCAGCTTTTACATTTCCTTAGCCAACTAAACAAAAGCTTAACCAAGTCTTCTTTGTTGTGCAAATAAATCATAACTAAGGTTCATTTTTTTAAGTATGTCTTATATTGGAAATTCACTTCAGCAAATTATTTAATTTGTTTATTGGGGATATATGTTTTATAATTGGTGTATCTATTCGTTAGAGGCGTAGCTGTCATGATCTTGGCACTGATGTCTTGTCTGATTACCGATTTTACTCACATGCCGATCTCCACCCAGTTCTCCTTACCGCTCATTTGATCCACCTGATTCAGCCTCTATTAAATCAGCCTCAGACCAGTCATCAAGGCCAGAGTTTTCTAGCCTTTGATGAGAGTTCTCTAGCATACCTGTGTTTCTGATTGCATGATCCTGACCCACTCTGCCTCTGGACCTTTGAGCCTGCCGGTACCCTTTCTGTTCTGTATGCCTTCTGACTCCTGCTGGATTTCTGCGTGTCTCTTGACCGAACCTGGAGCTGTTTCACAACTGGATTCTGGATTTCCCCTCTGAACCTTTTTCAGACCTCTGGTCACTAGAGGGTGCTACTGCTGCTGTTAGTGGGACGTATCGTATTCACTTCCTGTTTGGACTACTGAGCAGTGTTGTTGCTGTTCAGACTATCTCCTTCTGAATAAAGTTCTTTTTTGTGATATCTCTGTAGGCCTACCTAAGTGACTCCAACTGTCCAGAACCACTTTAAAACATAGCGCCTTCTGCTGCACTTTTCTACTGAGCACTTGTCAGTTTCACACAGTTTTATTTCTGGTAGTAAGTATTAGATAGCCTAGGCTAGCGCTAGCTTAGCATCGCTATGGCTTCTCTCTCTCCCTCCCTTGACTCTTTTCCAACTCTTCCTTCTTCCCCTCCTCTCTCCTGCTCTCTGTGTCAGATGTTCAGTTATTCCTCTGCCTCCTTTAGTGATAATGGGATGTGTAATAAGTGTAGTATTTTTGTAGCTTTGGAGGCGCAGGGTGTCAGAGCTAGAATCCAGGCTTCAGGCTGTTGAACATCCAGGAGTTAAAGTAGGCCCCCCGTAGCTGTCCTCCAAAAGTGCCTGAGCAGCCAGGCGATTGGGTAACTGTACGCAGAAAGCATAGTCGCGGGATCTCTGCCCACTGGTCACCACCAACCCGTTCATGTTTCCTAACCGGTTTTCCCCACTCAATGACACACCCACTGAGAAGCCTTCCACTCTGGTGATTGGCAGCTCCATAGTCAGAAACGTGGCATTAGAGACACCAGGGGCCATAGTCAAATGTTTGCCAGGGGCCAGAACGGGCGACATCAAATCCTACCTGAAACTGCTGGCTAAGGATAAGGTTAAATACAGTGAGATTGTTATTCGTGATGGGGGTAATGACAAAATTAGTGTTGCTTTACTGTGTAAGTTTGCTCTAAACAATGTCAGACCTCGTAATTTTCTCTGGTCCCTCCCCTGGGATCTGACCAGTGATGACTATGTTTAGCCAAGCATGTCGCCATTCAACCGCTGGTTGTCCAGGTGGTGTCCTGAAAACAACGTTGGCACAGCATTAATAATTGGCAATCCTTTTGGGGAAAGCCTGGTCTGATTCGGGAGACTTCCGGCATCCATCCCACTTTGGATGGTGCAGCCCGCCTTCTTTCTAGGAATCTGGCCCATTTATTAGTCCTCCAAAACCCTGACCACCCAGGGTGCAGACCAGGAAGCAGAGTTGTAGTTTAACACACATCTCTTCAGCTTTCTACTGTTACCCACTCTTTACTCCATCCAGACAGTGTCTTGCCCACAACCAAAATCTAATAAGTTTGCAAAGATTCCCAAAGGAGTAAATCATGATAATCTAATTAAAATAACTCCAATTGGTGAAAAAGTTAAAATGATTAAATGTGTACTATTAAACATAAGATCTCTTTCCTCAAACATCTGCTAGTTAATGACTTGATTTGTGATAATCACATTGATTTATGTTGTCAGAAAATGGATGGATGGACATTGATTTAGGTTGCCTTACAGAAACTTGGCTGGAGCAAGAGGATTATTGGAGCATAAATGAGGGAACTCCTTCTTGTTATTTAGATTTTCTCATACCCAGAAGTTGTGGGCTCAGAGGAGGAGTAGCAATAACCTTTCAATCTGACTCACTGATTACACCAAAGGCAGTTAATAATTACAATTCTTTTGAACATTTAACCCTTAGTTTTCCTCATCCGAATTGCAAAGCAAGAAAAACCTCCTCTTTTTGTAACGTCCAGCAGGTCCTTACTCTGAATTTTTAGATTAGTTTTACTGACAGGGTTATCATAGTGGGGGATTTTACCATCCATACTGTCATTGAAGGTGATAGCTTAAGAGCAGCCTTTAATGCTATCTTAGATGCTATTGGCTTTGTTCAAAATGTGAGATAGTCCCACACATTCTGATCTTCATACTGTGGATCTTGTGTTGACATCTACGGTGCATAAGAATGTGAAGAAATAATAATATTTCCTCACAACCCTGTCGTATCAGATCTGACCACTTTTTAACAACCTTCAGGATTACTTTAACAGAGTTCTCCTCCCCAAAAAGAAGGTTCCACTTTTAGCAGATCATTATCAGATAGTGCAGTTATAAATTTTAATAAATCTGTATCACTTTCTCTCTCCTCATAGTGGTCGCTGAGCAGTTCTACAGAGTGCAAAAGCTTAGTTTGTTCCCTTCACAGGTTGATTAATTTGTTGATGGAGTTTCTAGTCACTTCATTCACTTCATCTGGATGGGTTTAAAATGACCTCAGATAATAAAGTAAAAATCTAGGTGTTATTTTTGATCCCATATCAAAAGAGGTTTCTAGAATTTCCTTCTTTCATCTGTGGAAGATATTATAAATCTCCTGTCCAGGGGTGATGCTGAGAAACTAGTCCATGCATTTGTTACTTCAAGGCTGGACTATTGTAATCTTTACTATCAGGAAGTCCACACAAACTGTAGTGTTAAAAGCCTATCAGAAGATCCACAAAAATGCTGCAGCCAGAGTTCTGATGAAAAATGAAAGAGAGATCATATCTCTCCTATCCTGGCTTCTCTTCATTGGCTTCCTGTTAAATCCAGAATAGAATTTAAAATCCTCCTTCTCACATATAAAGCCTTAAATGGCCAAGCTGATTGTTCCTTATGTTCCTAACAGAGCACTTCGCTCTCAATCTGCAGGTTTACTAGTGGTTCCTAGAATTTCTAAAAGTAGAATGGGAGGCAGATCTTTTAGTTCTCAGGCTCCTGTGGAACTAACTACCAGTTTTAGTCCCGCGGGAGGTAGGCACCCTGCTCTACTTTTAAGGCTAGGCTTAAAACTTTCCTTTTTGATAAAGCTTTATAGTTAGAGTGGCTCAGGCTATCCTGACTAGCTTTACAGTTCTGCTGCTATAGGCTTGGACTGCTGGAGGACATAAGGACCCCTTTTTCATCATTCTGCTTCATTCTATTCTATTCTCCCACTCTGCAGAATCTGTTAGTTCAATCTCTAACGTTTCTGCTCTCTCTGCTTTTTTCTCATAAAGTAGCTTCCATCTGGTCTGTTCCTGGTTGGCTCCATCCGGGAGAGAAATATCAGCTGTGCTGCTGCCATCACCACCTTGTTTATAGATGTTGGAGCTTGGTCTGTTTTCCAGTGTAGTCCTGTTTCTCTCTTTGACTGTGACTTCACTGGATGTGCTCTTCATCCTCTTGGCATGGGAGCCGACTGGAGCCTGCCTGCCTGGCTGTGTTTCCTTGACGGGGCCACCTGTGGAACTGTGACAGCTGCCTTTTGTATCGTCTGCTTCTATGTCTTTGAACCCCAGTCGGCTCACAGGCAGATGGTCAGCTCACACTGAGCCTGGTTCTGCTTCTGCTGGAGGTTTCTTCATGTTCAAAAGCGAGTTTTTCCTTTCCACTGTCACTACAAGCAGGCTTAGTATGAGGGATTGCATTCAGAGTCAATGAGTTGATGCAATCCACTGGTTTTCCTTACACAGAAAACTTTGAATCAATTCGACTGGATGATCTGATGAACAGTGCCTTGAGATGACATGTGTCGTTAATTGGTGCTATAGAAATACTCTGAACTGAATTCTGACTTTAATCTCAGAATTTTGACTTTTTTCTCAGAATTTTGACTTTTTTTCTCAGAATTCTGACTTTAATCTCAGAATTTGGATCTTAATGTAGATGGGCACCATGAAGGAAGAGATGTGGGAGCACTCAGCTTCACTGATAAAGATGAGTTGTTTGGAAGGGCCAGTCACACATTGGTGGAAATTGATGGAATTAGGCTTTTTACTCGCCCGAGGGGTCCCCAGTGATGCTATTTTATTAATGAAAGAGCAGAAGTTGATTAACAGACATGGCTACGGCTTGATGCTAATATGTTTTTGCTAGCTGTCAGAATTCAGTCAGAAATCTGAGATTAAAGTCAGAATTCCAAGATTAGAGTGAGATTTCTAAGAAAAAAAGTCAGAATACTAAAAATAAAGTAATACTTCGGAGATTAAAGTAAGAATTCTGACTTTTTTCCCATATTAAACTGAAATAATATTTAAAAATCAGTTAACTTTTTTTTTTCCCAGTGGCCCTAATCCTCTTCTGTAGGATCTACGTCAAACAAACATAAAATGTTTGTTTTTAGAACCTAACGTGTCTATGTGTCTGACCTAGTGAATTATTTTTTAATGCACAAATATACAACAAAAATCTCCTGACTAAATAAGATATAAAGCAATATGATTGGCTCTGAGGAGAGGGGATAGGACGGAGGACACTAAGTTCACTCGATAAAACCTGTATAGCTCTGGAGAAAATGTTACTATGGTAACATAAACAGAGGTTGTGTAAACTCAATTTTTTTTCCCTTAATTAAAGTATAGAAAGCTGCCTATTGAAACGGATACCTGGATTGGAACATACAGCGTAAACACTTGTAGGTTGAAATTACCAGAGTTGTTTTTTATTGTAATGTATGTGACTGGTGTAAAATTAGACAATGCCAAACTGAGTCGCTGCCTCCAGGTAAAAATTTGAGATCAACTTTTTACTAGCTTTTACTATATTAGCTAGAGCTAACAAGGTTTTTACAGGTTAAGGCGAAAATTGAAATCAAATCAATGGTCTCGATTCCCTCCAGAATTTGAGTTTAAAATTACCTGTTTAAGTGAACAGGATGGAAAAAATAACCAGGCAATGTTCTTTTTATCTTTTGGAAGAGAATTTACCAAGCTATGATTCCAAGGAACTACTCTTTCTCTGGACCTGAAGAGGTTCCCATAAACTTCTTAGATGAACCAGCAAGACTTACTCCTCTAGCACCACAACAAGTAAAAACCTTTCACAAGAGCTGCTATCATCTTCCACAGTACCACGATTCAGTGTTTGGTGAACATCCATCACTGCGTAGTTTGAATCATCCATAAAGCAGAACTACAACGAAGAGTTACATCTGTTGAGAGGATGTGACCGTTCCTCCATCCAGGATTTGTACAGGTCTAGGGTTAGGAAAAGGACAACTAACAATTTATTGCAACTTAGTCACTGACAGTTTAGGCTCTAAAGAACACCATTGCAAACAAGCTGCCAAAAGCCTCAGGCTGTCTTCATGATGAGCACAATAATCACCTCACAGCCTAAATAGTCAGAGACTTAACTGGGAAAGAAATAAACATACTACGATACCCCCCCCCCCAAAAAATGAAAAGTTGAGACTGTATTTACCCAAACTTGTTCATACTGCTTCTTATACTGATGTTATTCCTTCTAAATGCTTTATATGAAGTAATGTTGATACAGTATGACCAATGGAAACTGAAATCAATTGTGCACAAAAAATTACCCAATTAATTTGATTCTGATTATGTGACAGAAATAGTTTCTGCCTGGAAGAATATTATGAACATATTTAGGTTAAGCAAGCACGGATTCTTTTTTTATCAAATAGGTCGTTTTGTTGGTAGAGTATTCTACCTGGGATAGTTTCGTGGGGAACAAAATTATAAAATTAGGAGTAAATAATTCCTACTGTAATTAATCCCACTTTAAACATCTGTGCTTCCTTAGCCTAAAAAGAAAATAGGTATATCCTCTTCTAACTTCCCATGATTGTAAAGGAAGTATTATGATGATGTAAGGGATGATTTTAATCTATTTCTGCTAGCTCTGGCCCCACAAAAACAGTCGTAACTTCTATCCCACCAACCCAGGGCCGTATAACAGCTCTTTTTCTCTTCTAATGGTAAGATCAACAGCTTTATGGCAGCCTAATTTTAGGCCACGCCTCACCGCACTACTCATAGATGAGCATAAAACAGTTTTGAACTTTGGCGGATTTGATATGGTGGAGCTAGAAATAAGGGCAATAAAAACCCTTTTCCAAAATAAAAAGTGAATAAGATCAAGACAGGGGTCACACAGCAGTGAATTTTAGGCCTCAAAGCTAAAGAAAAGACCTTATGTATCGTTTCTGAAAATAAAAATCCAAATATTTGGAATCAA
>JAGKQL010005840.1:0-10380 GCA_018398635.1 Cyprinodon brontotheroides
ATGTTTTCAATGACTAGGTTTATAATGATGTTGTCTAGGTATTGTGTAACATAGTTCAGTGAATCGTCATAAGTTAATACAGTTTAGAGGTTTCGTTTCCTGCATTAAGACAGCATTGTTTTAACACTACAAATTAAACAGTAGTATGTAATATTTAAAATTGAATTTCTACACTCCATAAAGTTATAATGGATGATAATGTATACTAAGGAATTTGTATAAACTTGATAAATTTACTGAATGCTGTTCTTAATGCAGGTTTTGCTTTCCCTTGACATATCACACAAAAAAGCAAAAGGCAATAGTGATGGACTCCCACTTGTGGGACAGGGTTCAAATCCCTGTGTTGCCCTGCTGATTGTGCTGATATGACTTGCAAAGCTCATATACCTGAAATAAAAAAATTCTAATTTAGTATTGTGTGAAAATTACCTTTTTAGTTATTCATTAATTGATGTTCTAACCAATGTAAAAAATAAGTTCTCAATCTTAAAGTTGATGATATAATGAAAAGTCATTAATTAGCTGAGTTAAAGTTATTAAAGCTGGTTTTTTTTTTTGTAAAAATGTACTTTTTAAAATGGAGGACCATCAGAAATAAACACTGAGTAACTATTGACAGGATGGTAATCACAAAATCATGGGTTTATATTACACTTTTGTCACTCAGCTGATTTCCATCTGCAGACACCATGTTTACTTTTAAGGCTAGGTTTAAAACTTTCCTTTTTGATAAAGCTTATAGTTAGGGTGGCTCAGGTTATCCTGAGCTATCTCTATAGTTATGCTGATATAGGCTTAGACTTTTGGAGGACATAGGGACCCCCATTTATTTCATCATTCTGCTTCATTCTCTCTTTGTTCTCCTATTCTGCAGAATCTGTTAGTTCAATCTCTAACCTTCTGCTCTCTGCTTTTCCTCAGAGTAGCTTTGCCTCGTCTCGTCTGTTCCTGTTTGGCTGTGACGCCATCCTGAAAAAGAAACATCAGCTGTGCTGCTTCATCAACACCCTTTGTTTATAGATGTTGAGATCGGCCTGTTTTCCAGTGTGGTCCTGTTTCTCTGACGTGACTGAGTGGATGTGCTCTCTTCGTCCTCTGGCATGGGAGCTGCCTTGAGCTCTTCTGCCTGGCTGTGTGTTTCCTGGACGGGCCGCCTTTTTACAGCTGTTTTGTATCTCTGCTTCTGTCTCCTTGAACCCCAGTCAGCCTCAGCAGATGGTCACTCACACACTGAGCCTGGTTCTGCTGGAGGTTTCTTCCTGTTAAAAGGGAGTTTTTCCTCCACTGTCGCTACAAGCATGCTTAGTGTGGGGGATTGTATTTGAGTCAATGCAATCAACTGGTTTTCCTTAGAAACCTTTGTATCAATTTGACTGTATGATCTGGTTGAACTGTAAAGTGCCTTGAGATGACATGTGTTGTGAATTTGGCGCTATATAAATAAACTAAATTGAATTGAATTGAATAGTAATTATAATAATAATCCATTTTATTGAACAGCACCTTTCTGGACACTCAGTCACTTCACAGAGAATAAAAATGAATATACAAATAGGGAACATAAAAACAGTTATGGGGAGTGAGAAGAGCAGTGTATTTACAAATAACAGGTGGAATAGATGGCTTTTGAGTCTGGTTTTAAATAAGGGGAAAGTCAATACTGCAGAGGTCAAACACTGTAGGTTTGATACACTAACAAAAATATTAATAGTTTGTTCCACTCAGTAAAGTTGGTATGCCTATTATGTATCACTATAAAACTTGGTTTATCAAATCCTTTACACCTGGGGTTTCCAAACTGTTTAAAGTCTTAGTTAAACTACTTTATTATCTGCCTGTGGATCCCTTTTGTGAAACATCTCACAAGCTAAAATACATTTTTTAAATAAAAATCTATATTTTAATTGTCTCTTTTATTCACTACTTCAACATAATAGTCCATCCAGAATGGACTGACAACGTTGCACTTAATAGTTCTAAAATATTGTGTCCTCTCTATAGAGAAAATGCTGAACTTTGAAAGAATAACTATGGTAACTAATGTTCAAAAGTTTTTAACTACTCCATCATCTGTCAAAGGTTTGACTGAAACCCCCAAGAGCACATTGATACCTAGAGATTGTGTGTGAAAAAAAAAAGAAAAAAAATAAATAAAGGATTGAAAGATTAAATATGCAAAAGAGGGATGGAGGAGTACTGATGTCATATCCATTAAAGTCAACTATTGGCTTGAACCCTTGCAGAAGTGTGAAACACAGTATTAATTGCTGATATTGTACATATTTGTAAGTAATACAATTTAATGAAGCATAAGAAAATGTTTAACCTATCAGAGGTTTTCTGTGGATTGCCGAGCTTTCAGGTAAATATCTCATCCACATGCAAAGACTCTGGAAGCAGATTAGAAATAAAAGGTTTATTAAACAACCACAGGGTAAATGCAAGAGTCCTTTGTATTGGAGAATTGAGAAAGAAACTAGAACAAATTGAGCCACTGAAACAGGAAGGAAAAGCTGGATTATAGTTCTATGCAGGGAAAGTTTGCCAGAGGGACGACTCACTGCAGTTGATGACGACTTGTGTGTGAAGTGAAGGCTTAGAAAGGCTTAGATAATTTCGGAGACCAATTATTTTTGCAAGACAGGAGATCCATCAGCAGGTCTTGTCTTGACAGAAAAAGCTCAATGGCTCCCTCTGTTGGATAGAAAGAGAACTGAATCCCTGCTCCCTATCATAAAGCTGTATTAGTATTTGTTACAAAAATATCACCAAAGCTAAATAAATGCAACCAATGCTTTTCACATGACTTCTTTTAAGGGTAACTAATTAAGAGATTTGGTAAAACTGTAAAATAACCTCCACATGTAACCATATGGCTTCCAAACAAAAAGTGTTGGAAATATTAAACATCATTTATATTCACTTGAGCTTTGACAATGTAGGTAAAATGAACTTTTACAAATATATGCTGTGATTTATAGTGAAGACCTTCATAGTATTTCCAAATTTCTTGGAAAGTATTTGCTGATATGGGTAAATATTGCTTTTTGTAAATGGAAATGTATATTTTGAATTTGTGTCTTACTTTATTCTCTACTTTATGATTATTATAAATTCAGAATTACCTGACAATGTTGCTGGCCAACCACAAATTAAATTTAAGACTAAATTCTTCCTGGAGAGAATTATCAGCTGTGCTGCTGCCATCAACATCTTTGTTTATAGATGTTGAACAATTATTAGGTGTAGTCCTGTTTCTCTGACTGTGACTAACTGGATGTGCACTCTTTCATCCTCAGGACATGCGACCTGGCCCAGAGCTCATCTGCCTGGCTGTGTGTTTCCTGGACTGGGCCGCCCGTGAAGCTGTTTCACAGTTGTCTTTTGTATCTGTTATTTTTTCTATGTATGCTTCTGTCTCCTTGAACCCAATCACCCTCTGCAAATGGCCACTCATACCGAGTGTGGTTCTGCTGCAGGTTTCTTTTTATTAAAAGGGAGTTTTCCTCTCCACTGTTGCTACAAGCATGCTTGGTGTGAGATAATGCTTTCCAGTAAACAACTTTATCCTATCACCTGGTTTTCCTTACATAGAAAATGTATTTTCTTATTGTGAGTCCAATGTATATTAAATCCAATGTATATTAAATGAACTGAATTTATTTCAAATTAAATTGAGAAAATTTATTTTTTTAATCCAAAATGGCCACCCTCATGTGAGCTTTGGACCATGACTTCAATAAACTTTTTTGTAGGTTTTTATGTGGTACACATGTATACAAAACTTTCAGGCAAAACATGGCTTTTAGCTTATCTTTTGTTTACAGTCAAATGACAAAAATTGATGATCAACTGATTGTCTGAAGTTTGTTATTTCTAGGGGGCGCTGTAGGAAAATTAAGCCCCACCCACTAAATATTGCTCTGGATTCCTGTTTGGAGTTGGACTAGGATCATCTCTTGTAATTTTGGTGCAGATCTGATTATTAATCAGGAAATGAGAGCCAATCGTATTTTCATGGCGAAACGCCTCACTTCACCATGGTGCCACGGCAACACCATTTAACTCAAACTAGGGATAAAATATAATATCTGAGATGAATCTCATCTGTGAGATAGATGCTGCAGCCATCTCAGGTGGTGGGTCAAAAGTATACGTTCAAAAGATGGAAAAACAGCACTGCCAAACTCCACGGTTAGCGGTAATACACCCTACTCAAAACAAAAAATCATTAAAAATCCATAGTTTGTAATAAAATCCCGAAAAAAATCACAAATGTCAAAGGAACACATCCTGCATGTCCTAGATTTTTTTAGATGATTTATTAAATAATTTAAAGAAAGAAAAATCTTTAAACTTGAATGCCATATACTGCGGCAGTTGAAAACCCCATAAGATGCTCAAACATGCATAGATTCACGCCAACCTTGGCAGTCTTTTCTATAATCAAAGGATAAATAACTGTTCCAAAGTTGGCTAGGATTGCTATAAAACTTTTTGAGATACAACAATTTCCTGTTAACACAAACTTTTGAAAAATCAGAGTGACGGACTTTTAAGAAGAGCTATGCTGTGTTTACCATCAAACAAGTAGCGATTAGAGGAATATATTCCAAAAGTCCTAGCTCTTTTGGGAAAACGACTGATTTTTTAGAAATATTTTAACATAGTGATTCTATTTTTCATAAGGGTGCCGTTTGATTCAAAATGGCCGACTTCATGAGAGGTTTAGACCATGGCTCCAATGAAACTTTTTGTAGGTGGGGGGCTCATACAGATGTGTGCCAAGTTTCATTATCCTAGGAACGAGCATGGCTAGGGGCTGAATTATTTCCTGGCATTATCTGTCCGACTTGACCAACTATTAGGCGAGAAGAGCAAACTTTTGAAAAATCAGAGTGACGGACTTTAAAGAAGCGCTTTGCTATTGTAACCAGCTTACAGCAGGCTTTGTAAAGAACGTATTTTTGAAAGTTTTAGCTCATTTGGATAAAAGGCTGATTTTATACAATTTTTGAAAAAAGGTCAGTGCTTTCACAATAGAGTAAATTGTAATTCAAAATGGCCGACTTCCGGTGGGGTTTAGACCATGGCTTCAAGAGGCTTTTAGTTAGGGCCTGATGAGATGCAAATGTGTTCAACGTTTCAATATTCTAGGACTAAAAACGGCTTGGGGCTGGTTGTCTGAAGTTTGTTATTTCTAGGGGGCGCTGTAGGAAAATTAAGCCCCGCCCACTAAATATTGCTCTGGATTCCTGTTTGGAGTTGGACTAGGATCATCTCTTGTGATTTTGGGTCAGATCTGATTATTAATGAGGAAATGAGAGCCAATCGTATTTTCATGGCGAAGCGCCTCACTTCGCCATGGCGCCACGGCAACACCATTTAACTCAGACTTTCTGTGCTTTAAACGAAGTTAGACCAACATGTTTTCTATCATCTGACCAAGTTTCAAGGTGCTGGTCTTTAAAATGACTGAAAGGGACCCTCCCAAGTAAAAAAGCGACTTTCTTCCCTTAGGGGGCGGGGCTTAGATGATGTCATCATTTGACCATCCAGTATGGTCAAGCACGCAAAGGGGCTTCTTACTGCCAAACATGGTTTGATTTGAACTTTTTTGTAAAAGTTATTCCACTTTGAAATTCTTCAAAAGTACCCTAACTTCGGGGCCCCTGGGGACCCCTTAAACATGCTCAAAAACGAAAACCTTTGATAACTTTTAATCTCCAATGCCTTAACTGCATAATGACCGAGTTTGAAGCCGATAGCTCATAATCCCTAGGAGGAGTTCGTTAAAGTTCGACATGAGCTTAAAATGAAAAATGGCCAAAAATCGCACTTTGAGCCAAAATGGCCGACTTCCTGTGGGTTTTAGGGCATACCTCCAAGAGACTTTTTTTCATGATTTGATGAGATCTACCGGTGTGCCAAAGTTCAAATCTCTGTGACTTACAGTTTCCCCAACTCCGGCTATTTCACGACCGGGTTACGTAAATTTACTGCCACGTTTTCCTGAGTTTTTGAATATCAAGTCCCTAAAAATTTTCTAAAGTGCAAGAAGAATAATAATAATAATAATAATAATAATAATATTAAAAGCCACAAGTGGCATTTGAAGCGACCCTCGCAGCTCTCGCACCGCCTGGTATGTTATGCGTATCACGGGAACCAAGCGACCTCCACCTCCGGCCCTTCCAAAATGCTCCGACTCACAACAGCCTGAAATGTAATTCAAAATGGCCTTCTCTACTCAAAACCAAAAATCATTAAAAATCCATAGCTTCTCCTCATCTTAAAATCCTCCGCTAAAAAAATCTCATCATCCTCCTGCTTCTGCATCTTCCGTGTCTCCTCCTCCTCCTGCTGTTTTGCTGTATCTCCTTCTCATCCTGCTGTTTCTACTCTTGCTGCATCTCCTTCTCCTCATCCTGCTGATGCTCTTTCTCTTTATCCCCTGCCTACTGCTGCTTCTCCTGATCCCTCTTTCATCCTCCTTATCCCCAGTTTCATTTAATACCTCCATTCTCCTCCTCCTTCTGCTGTTTCTCATCCTAGTCCTAATCATCCTCCTCCCCCTGTGCTCCTTGTCTGCATATTTTTTCTTCCTGCTGCTGCTCTCACTGCATCTCCTACTGCTGTTTGTTTTTCATCCTCACTATCCTTCTCCTCCCTCCTAAAAGCATTGGCTTTGGATGACTGGAGTGCTGGTTTGATGCTTAGCCATGCCCACATGCTCCTACATGTAGAATAATAATTTTGATAACTTTAATTTGCTTATGACTATAGTCCATGTAAAGTTAATTTGAAGTCTCAAACTCAATAAAAACCAAGAGCCCCTCCGATATGTCATGACCTAAAAAAAGAAAATGGTATCTTTGATCCAAAATGGCTGATTTCTTGTTGGGTGTGGACCATGGCTCCAATATACTTTTTTGAACATCCTGTTGGTTTATACAAATTTAATAATCCTTAATAAAAGCAGGGGCCTGAGGCAGTTTAAGTCATACTCTAATGGCACAGGGTCTGATTTTTGATGCTTGGCCACGCCCACATGGTTTGTCACAGCAAAAACTCTTTTGATTGCTTTTGACCCCTTATGTTCTTAAATCGAGGCTCAGCAAGTTAGAAGTTTGTCGCCCCTCTTCTACCCTTCTCAGCCAGCGGAAAAGGCCCACACAGCTTATCACCCTCTGGACCAGGCGGAGAAAAAAGTTCACAGCTTTGGTCAGGAAGGGTTAAACTAGGGATAAAATATAATATCTGGGATGAATCTCATCTGGCAGAGATAGATGCCATGCCATCTCAGGTCCAGAGGTGGGTCAAAAGTATATGTTCAAAAAGATGGAGAAACAGCCCTGCTAAACTCCACGGTTAGCGGTAATACACCCTACTCAAAAAAACAAAAAATAATAAAAATCCATAATTTGCAATAAAATCCCGAAAAAAATCACAAATGTCAAGGAACACATCTTGCATGTCCTAGATTTTTTTTAGATGATTTATTAAATAATTTAAAGAAAGAAAAAAATCTTTAAACTTGGAATGTCATATACCAAGTGCAGTTGAAAAACCTAGCTAAGATGCTCAAACATGTATAGATTCACGCCAATCTTGGCAGCCCTTTTCATAATCAAAGCGATAAATAACTGTTCCACATTTGGCTAGGATTGCTATAAAACTTTTGAGATACAACAATTTTCTGTTAACACAAACTTTGAAAAATCAGACTGACAGACTTTAAAAAAGCGCTTTGCTATTGTAACCAACTGCTCACAGCAGGCTTTGTAAAGAACGTATTTTGAAAGTTTTAGCTCATTGATAAAAGGCTGATTTTATAAAATTTTTTGAAAAGTGGTCCGATTTCACAAACACGTAAAATGTAATCCAAAATGGCCGACTCTACCAAAACAAAAAACACAAAAATCCATAGTTTGCAATAAAATCCTAAAAAAAATTACAAATGTTAAGGAACACATTTTGCATGTCCTAGATTTTTTTAGATGATTTACTAAATAATTTAAAGAAATCCCAAATCTCTGTGACGACTACGGTTTCCCCAACTGCCTTATAGGCTGTAGCGGCAGTTGGCCAAACCCCATAAGAATGCTCATTAACATACGCATAGATTTCACTGGGGACCAATCTACCTTAAGTCTTGGTGAAGGTGTATGGGCATGTTAAAGGATCCAAATAACTGTTCCACATTTGGCGGAGAAAAATAATTATTAAAACGGCGGTATTTGCGGCCCGCAACAATCAAGCGCCGCTTCGGCCTGTTAGACAGCGAGAACTTTTGAAAATCAGCCCCTTGCACCTTCAGACAGTTTAAAAAGCACCAAAGCTTTACCTATGGACCAGCCGGAGACAGCCACAGCTTTGGTCGGGAAAGGGTTAAACTAGGGATAAAAGATAATATCTGGGACGAATCTCATTTGTCATACAGACGCTGTCCGATTTGGTGGGTCACAAGTATATATTGAAAAGAGGTCCGCGATTTCACCAACAACGTAAAATGTAATTCAAAATACCGACTCTACTCAAAACAAAAAATCATTAAAAATCCATAGTTTGGAATAAATCTAGAGAAAAATCACAAATGTTAAGGAACACATTTTGTATGTCCTAGATTTTTTAGATGATTTACTAAATAATTAAAGAAAGAAAAATCTTTTAACGTGAATGCCTTATACCGCGGCAGCTGAAAGTCCATAAGATGCCAAACATCATGTGATAGATTCACGCCAAATCTCTGGGTGTCTTTTCTTTAATCTCAAGCAAGCGATGTGGGGCCAAATGTTCCAAAGTTGGGCTGGCCACATCGCTAGCCCCAAAACTTTTTGAGATACAAATACCTCCTGTTAACACAAATACAAACTGTTGAAAAAATCAGAGTGACGGATCTCTTTTTACAGAGCTATGCTGTGTACAATCTTCATCAAAAAAGTAGCGATTAGAGGAATATATTCCAAAAGCCCTAGCGCTTTTGGAAAAACGACTGATTTTTTAGAAATATTTTAACATAGTGATTCTATTGTCATAAGGGTGCTGCTTGATTCAAAATGGCCGAATTTCATGAGAGGTTTAGACCATGGGTCTAATGAAAACTTTTGTAGGTGGGGGGCTCATACAGATGTGTGTGCCAAGTTTCATTATCCTAGGAACGAACGGTTAGGGGCTGAATTATTTCTGGCATTATCTGTCCACTTGACTAACTATTTTAGGGCGAGAACGCAAACTTTTGAAAAATCAGAGTAACGGACTTTTAAGAAGGCTTTGTTATTGCAACCAGCTTACAGCAGGCTTTGTAAAGAACGATGGAAAGTTTTTAGCTCATTTGGATAAAGGCTGATTTTATACAATTTTACGAAAAGAGGTCCGTGCTTTCACAACAGAGTAAAATGTAATTCAAAATGGCCGACTTCCGGTGGGGTTTAGACCATGGCTTCAAGAGATTTTTTTAGTTAGGGCCTGATGAGATGCAAATGTGTTCAAAATTTCAATATTCTAGGACTAAAACGAGCTTGGGGCTGGTGGTTTGAAGTTTGTTATTTCTAGGGGGCGCTGTAGTGAAATTAAGCCCCGCCCACAAAATATTGCTCTGGATTCCTGTTTAGAGTTGGACTAGGATCATCTCTTGTGATTTTAGTGCAGATCTGATTATTAATGAGGAAATGAGAGCCAATCATTATTTTCATGGTAGCGGCTCACTCACCCGCCATGAAGCGCCCGCGGCAACACCATTTGACTAAAGCTCTCTGTGCCTTAAACAAAGTTAGGACAACATGTTGTCTGTCTGCTATTTACAGTTTTAGGTTGATGAGGTCAAAAGAAGGACAGAGAGGGACCATTCCAAGTAAAAGCGTGACTTCCGGTTCTCAGGGGCGTGGCTTTAGTATGTAAAAGTTTTAATATACAGGTTTTGTTGGGAACTCAAGAGGGATTAATACTACCAGGTTTAGTGTCATTTTCAGTTTTATTTGTAAAAAGTTATTTCATTTTGAAAATGTTGGCGTCACGTAACCCGAGAATTCCTAGCCACACCCTTTAAAAATGCTGGAAAACTCAAAAAGTTTGATAAGTTTAGATCTCACATGCCTTATCTGCATACATGCCAAGTTTGAAGCCGATGGCTCACCCGTCCGGAGGAGGATTTCGCGAAAGTTGGCGTCAACAAAATTGAAAAATTGCCAAAATTGGCCTTTGACCCAAAATGGCCTGCGACTTCCTGTAGGTTTTAGAGCATACCTACAATGTAACTTTTTTCATGATTTGGTGAGATCTATGCACCTGCCAAATCTCAAAACTCTGCGACTTCACGGTTTCCCCAACTCGCGTTAGAGGCTGTAGAGGTGTTTGGCCACGCCCATTTTGGATTCC
>JAGKQL010005842.1:0-10506 GCA_018398635.1 Cyprinodon brontotheroides
GCTGGGCTGAGCCTTATAGCTCAGCCCAGCTATCGGGGCCAGATCATTGACTTTATATAAAGCAGCAGGAGCAGGTGGATAAGATGAGAGATAATTGGTAACAGAGCAGAGACAGGCAGGTGAGCAAAGTGAGCAATAGGTCAGCTATCAAGTCGTTATAGGTTGAAGCATAAAGATGGACAATGGACATGGATAACAAGGCAGCATTGTTCCCTGTAATGTGTTTTTAGTTACTGTACTACAGTTATTCTCTATGATATTTGACTCTTAAATCTCAATATGATTGTATGAATAAAAAATGAATAAATAATACAAGTAATATTCATGGGCCTGCAGCAAAATAGCCACTTAGGAAAGGTGGTGGTGTAAAAATACTTCTGTTCAAAGATCATACTTCAGTTATTTTTAGCTGAACAGAGGATGCAAAGACGCATAAGTTTACTTTGATTGTCTTTCGTATGTAACAGGCTTCTGTACTGCATTTAGGTCAGTCTGGGTGGTTTAAAGGAAAAATATGAAAAAACATCAATCCTCACTAAAATATTTCTCTTTAGAGTTAATATCCTCATTATCATTTATGCTGAGAAATCAAAGTCTTATTAAATCTGGACCGGGAAGAATGCCAGAACATCTATTTTATCCCAAAAAGTACAAATAGCCTCTTTTTGTGAATAACAACAATAAAGACAGGTTATTAAAGCTAAAATCTGGAAAAAGTCATGTTTATTTTGCTTCAGCCTCTTCTGGATGACATCAGACAGGCTGCTGCATTTTGTTGGTCTGAAACATTTCTGTATCAAGACTAAAGCCTCTATTGGCTTCTAAACAGATGTATTGGGAGTTTATGTATTCAAAACAAATCTTGTGACAGTTCATTGTGGTAACATAAATTGTCCATATTTTAGAACACTATATTTTTTTGCTCATATGTGACCTGTATCTGATCTTTTCATGGCACTCTGAACAACTCAGATCAGATTTTTTCCAGGCTACTTAGCTATGTTGTCCATCCGATACGAATCTGATCTTTTAAAATGCGACCTGTGTCTGAACAGCCGGGTTGCATTCATCCGAACTCTACACCATTAATACCTGACAGTAGAGGCAAGAAAAACAACAACCGAGGTAGACAATGATGCAGAGAGTATTATTTATATTGAAAAGATAGTGTTTCTAAGGTTGGGAAAGATCGCTAGATGTGCTCCGGCACTACCATCCATGTGTACTTCCAAAAACACAGAGCATGCTTGCTTGTGACATCATTACCTCCTCTACTGCACATGCAGGACACTTGCGTTTAATTAATGCAGTTCACACAGGAGATCACATACAAGTTGCATATGTTTGGATATGTGAACAAACATGCAAAATAATCGGATTTCACAAAAAAATTTTAATTGAACATTAACACCTCCAGTGTGAACTTAGCTTTAGACAGAGCAAATGAGACCATTTCAAAACACACTTCTTATAATTAGCTAGCTGTAGTTACACTACAACTAGCTGGTTAACACAATTAATTAACTTTATCTGATCACAGTAAATATCACTGTTGACTCGTTTCACAACAGCAAAATATGTTGTAATTTAATCCACTTACTGTAGAACCTAATTGTGACACACTGAGAATAACCTGCAAACAATGCCGGACATGCCCTGGTTGGAGCCAGTTTAAAATTCTGCAGTTTCTCCTGGTACCATGTCTTGTCTCTGTTCCTCTCAACCACTGCGCCCATCTGTCTCCATCTGAGCATGTCTGTCTGAGCTCAATGCTGGGTTAATGGAGCCCTGAACCTGCCTGGGCATTCTGTGGATTGCTAGAATCCCGGTTCCTGTTCAGATTGCGGCCTCTGGTCGGGCTACAGATTCCTAGATCTCAGAACTGTCCTATTCTGAAATGTTTCCCTGACCTGTATCGGTTCACTGCCAGCTCACTGGGGTTGCAGAATCGACGACACTCTGGACGGCTCAGCGCTGCAAGAAAGTTGGCAGTCCAGCGGCTGGGTCCTGCCCCACCGAGAGGATAGACTGAACTGTTAAACCAGGTAAGTGACTCACACGAATAGGCATCTTCAGTCAGATTATCGTGGTCACTTCCCACAACCAGAGTGCCAGTGATGGGTGTTACCCTGCCTCCCCCTGCAGCTGCTGCATGTCCACAGGTCCACAGCAGCCCATTTCTGTTCTGTTTCTGTTTTGGATTAGTCATTAAAAGTTTTGAAACTTTCCACTGTCTGTCTCGCCTTAATATTGGGTCCGTCTGCCCTGTTTTATGACAAAGAAAGGGTTTAATTTATGTTTTACAGATAACTACAAGTTCAGAATGAATACAATCTGTTAAATTAAGAAAATGGTTATAATTAATTAGATAAGTTATTTCCTTTTTTCTACTCCTACTCCTGGGTTTGTATCTACAGAGAAGCAGATAAAAAAAAACACTGCTTTTGTTCTGTTATATATGCATAAATCTCTATCTGTGCTTATCTATATTGTATAGTGTATGTACATGTAAAAAAAAGTTTTTTTATTTTCCTCTATTTTCTTCTATTGTTCCTATTCAAACATTTATTTAGTTTTAAAATGTTTTGACAAACCAGAATCTAAACTAAAAGAATCACAGCACAGAAAAAGGCGGCTTAATGGCGATTTTTGGCCTCTGCCTTTTAAAAGTGGGAGTGGCACTGCGAGATAAAAAGGTTAGAGATTCAACATGCTGAAAAAATACGCTTTTAAACCATCATTGTGATTATGGGAGAACACTTCTAGCAGCAAGGTTAACTCGTGAAAATGTGTCTTCAGGGAACAGGGATTTTTTCATTTTAAGTTCTTACCATGAATAAATTATTGCATCCAATTGTTGAATTATTTTACACTTTCTAATTCACGGACTCACACCTAAAATTTTTGCCACTTAGCCCTAGATGCTTAGATTTACATTCTTTGACATACATGCATAAACCTCTATACGGTGATAAAATAAAATCAGTAACACTTTTTTCATCTTGTTGACAATATATTAACAATAAATCCCTGCTGGTCAATGAAGCCTTTTTGATTCACTTAGGATATAAAATAGTGATTTACCAATAAGGCTCTCTGTAACACAGCTTTGAAATTGTATTGTTTTTTTTCTTCAGCCTGTAATTATCAAGTAAATAGATCTGGGGAAAAAAAAACATCTCAATGACCCAAAATTAGTCCATTCAAGAGAAGACTACCATTTTTATGGAGTCATTGATCGTGGGAGTGAATATTTTAAGGGATGTGTTTGTAGTGGACTCAGCGGTATAGTCCAAAGAGAAAATGGGCCATAAAATATTTTTCACCAACTGAATCAAAGTCATTTAGGGATCCATTACCAACTGGGGACCTAAAAAGGAGCTACACAACTCTGCTGGTATAAATAGATACTGTTTGGTGAATCATTTATGCCAAGTTTGAACAATGTCTCTAACACTTGAAATCTGTCAGCACAGACAGCACATATATTTAGTTTCTGAGTTTAGGGTTTAGGGGAATTATCTATATCAGCTAGAGCTTTAAATACAAAAAACAGCAGGTATGGTGATCTCAATTATTAAGACTGAGGAACACATTCTAATATTGTAGTGGAGTTGATTGCCACTCATACTGGAGCCTAAATAAAACGGACTTTTGGATTCTAAGATGTGAATGAGATTGTTAGGGTAAATGGCATCTTGCTGGTTTTCTAGTGTGCCTGAGCTTCCTTTTACAGAGGATCTTTGCTGTGGCTAGGCCGATCCGTGTTGCTGCTGACCTGAGAAAATTTCTCAGTCAAGATGACTAGCGTGTTTATAAGGAGGCAAAGAATCTTCTCTCTTTGCTGGATGATTATTCCTAATGGTATTCCAGCCAAAGGCTTAAACCAAGAATTTCTTTCTTGCTGAAATGTGTCTTCTTGTGAATCTCTTTATTGTTCCAGAATACAAGTAAACCTCAGTTCGTCTCCAATCTATATGGAAAAGACCTCCCCTGTGTGCAGCAGCCCTTACCCGCTCCGTCACCTGCTTGTACCACACTCACTTGGACTTCTGGGGTGTAATCTGAAAGATCAAATACTTACAGATCCAAGCAACCTATCCTTCATCTCCCAAACCAACCAGAAAGTCACAATTGGCTTCTTGCAGTCACCTCTTCAATATTGTTGTTCGCTTTTCATAAATGTAATGTTAAAACTCACTAGTTCTCTGTCTAATTCTGCATGTT
Organism: Cyprinodon brontotheroides; assembly: GCA_018398635.1. NCBI lineage: Eukaryota > Metazoa > Chordata > Actinopteri > Cyprinodontiformes > Cyprinodontidae > Cyprinodon > Cyprinodon brontotheroides. The sequence continues at coordinate 4,228 of JAGKQL010005842.1, forward strand.
GGTCAAAAACTACATACCAACATGACAGAGATGATCTGCCAATTAAACAATAAAACATAACATAATTATTTTATAAACTTGAAATAATGTAATGGAGTTCTTGTTTTCCCATTTTAAACATAAAAATATTTCTCTATGGGTAACTTATCTTACCTGTTAAAATTATGGAATAACAAACATTATTAGTTTTCAAGTTTTTTCAAGCCCTCGAAGCCTGGCCAACACTGAGTTATTCAACCACCTCAGTTGCTTCAGCCATGAAAAAGTTTGTCTCAGAGCACCTAGTCTCTGCTTAGGGAGTCAGGTTGAGGAGATCCTTTAAGTACTCCTTCCACAGTCTGACAATTTTCTCCAACTCAGCAGCCCCTACTAAAGTCAGTGGTAGTGAAGCACTGCCACACAGTTGGCCAAATCGCTTTGAGACAGACTAATCATATTTCTCAATAGTCTCTTCAAAGTCTTCTCAGGCCTGAGTTCTTGCCTTTGCAACCGCCCAGGCATGGGACCGCTCAGTTATGAACAGTAACTGACTTTCTGCTCATTCAAATTAACTAGTTACTGGCCAATGTAACTATGTAGTCATGTTTTATGGTCTAAAATGTTAAAGAACTTGAATAACTGTCTTGTATCACACATTCAATTAAATTTCAAATCAGTTTATTTCTATAGCACCAATTCACAACATGTCATCTCAAAGCACTTTACAGTTCACCAGATCATCCAGTCAAAGTGATTCAAAGTTTTCTATCTAAGCAAAACCAGTTAATTTCATCGACTCATTGACTCGAATGCAATCCCTCACACTAAGCATAAAAGACTCTAAACTGAGGAAAACATTTACGATCTTTAAACAAACAGTCATTGCAATAATATACCCAGATGGACAAAATTGTTGGTACCCCTTGTTTAATGAACAAAAAAAAATGGCCACAGAAATTTAGCTTAAATCTGACAAACATAATTATAGATAAATATTCAAAAGAAGAAAACAAATGAGACATTGCTTTTTAGGCCGGTAATGCACCAACAATAAAAATATATATATATGTGAATATATATAAAATAAATGATGAAACAGGGCTGGTTTAAAATTGATGGTACCTCTAGAAATGATGACTGAAAATGATGGAAGTAAAGGGATATGTAGAATACAGGGGTTTCCTGGGGCTGAGTTGTTTCATATGACACAGAATGTCCTGAATATCTGCAGGGTATGGTGAAACCTCAAGACTACTCTGGGCAGCATATTTCTCAAGAGAGAAATATGCTGCCCAGAGTAAGAGACCTTGGCATCAGTCACAGGTCACGGGTCTTCAACAGGATGGTGACCCAAAACACACAGCTAAAGACTGAGTAAAACATTGGACTATTCTGAAACGGACTTTAATGAACCCTGTCCTAAATCGATAGGAGATTCAGTTTTTCCTGAGAGCAGGACAGCTGACTAAAATTAGCAACATAACAAAATCTCTACATTTGAACCCAAATATGTTTATTGTGCATAGAGCCTGAAGTTAAACAATTTGAAAAGAAAGTGCATAAATTCTTGATGTGCACGCATGTTAGCGATATTCCCAAACAACTATCGGTCTACTGAGCAAAAATCACCCTTCTCAGATTGTTTCTTAATTGTAATAACATTTCTAAAACAATTAATTAATCCCTGTTTTACAATTGAGTATTGCTGGATTTGGTGTGTCACATAATTTAGATAAAGTACAAGTGAAGTTGTACAAAATCTGACAAAGTTCAAGGGACATGAATACTTTTTTCCATGACGCATAATTAGATAAATGGTTCGATTAAGTGTCCTTACATGGTCCATATTCGAGTAGCTTTTCAGAATGTGATGGCCTTGATGTCATGACACTTTGCTATCTCTCATCACTCTCAACACATCCAGGACCTCGATCCTCTCTCAGTGGGGTGGACGATCTGGAAAACTACATTGTTACATTCTCAGGCCTGAGTTATATCTAACAACCACAGAGCGTCCTGCCTTTTGCTTTCATCTCCCTCCAGTTTGGCCTTGAAGTTCAACCTAAATATGATGAACACACACTGGGATCGTTCAAATCTTCTGGGGACCAAGCTCAGAAAAAACAGAGGTCACACTAACCTGCGCTACCATAGAGATACAGGACAGAAACAGCCAGTTCTGATTTTTCATGTTTTAGTATGCATGAGGTGAAAGAATGGGGAGTGTTGCAACCATGCTAGGAGAGAAACAAAGTAATGAGTGAAGGATTGTTCTCTCACTTTTTGGCAGCCCTATTTAAGGGCATTAAATCAAATGCCAATGAAGAATTCAGCGTAGATAATATGATTTTTATCTATTTGTTTTATTTTCCACTTAATCCCTTGCTTTTCTGTTTGCTGAAAGCCAAAGGACAGTTTTAGCTAATGTGCAATGTCCCTAATGCGGACATAATGGGACAGCAGGGCTAATGTTGCCACGCCAACAGTGGAAATGTCACAACTGACACACTCACGCTTAGTGGAACTGTAATTAGTCTAAACACAGGAGGACCACACGACGGAGGATGGACCTGAACTCTGAGTGTGTGTGTTTCTGCATGACAAAGAGGGACGACACAATGACAAATTTGTGCCGAGACTATCTCCAGTTCCTTTAATGCAAATGCACCGCAGCTCTTTTGTCAATCTGAGGCCACGAACAAAAGATGACTCATCAATTTGCCACACCAAATTACCCCCTGCTTTTTTCTAACCTCTCTCCGCTCCTCATTCCACATTAACCTAAATTGTCTCTGCTTTGCAGTTCGACATGAACTAAATGACAAGCTGCTCTTTGCCTCTTTTTCAGACTCATTTCACATTCAGCCATGGAAATTAAATCAGGACATTTTTTCTTACTTTATTGTACACTGCTAATAAAAGTAGCAATTAGTTGGTGAAGATTAATATAGAAGGGGGAAAAAACCTCCATTCAGTTTAAAGAGCTTGCAGCGGACTGGGAATGTAATGGCATTCTAACTGGACTCGTTGCTATGAGAAGTGTCACCACAAGGGTGTGCTCTCTCATACGCTCTTCTGGGCAAACACAGTGAGACAGAGGCGGTGGAGAAATACTGATTGATTTGCAGAAGCCTGGCCCTCTCTCAGCTGCTGGCACTGGTAATTGCTTCCATCCCTCTCCTGATAGGAAGAAGCCAAGTCAGAGAACAAGATTTCAGTAGGATACCATCCCCAAACTCCTCCTGAAAACGTTAGCAGAAATGTTCCTCAGCCATTTGGGCTGCAGCTTAAAGTTGGCTGTGAATCCTGACAGTACCTGACAAGAAGTGATGGGTAAAGTTACTCAGAACTAAAATCCCCACTTTAGTGCCATTTTATCCCATAGTTCTGGTAGGTTCATCAGCACCCAGTCTGTGGAAAATTAAGTTTTGGAATATATTTCATGTAAGTTTAATCTTTTTTTAAGGTCCAAGCTCTATAAGTTCTTATGTTCCTCACTGATCATGATGAGCCTGAGAGGAATCAAGGCCAGAGGAAAGCACCTTTACCAGTGTGTTTAAAAAAAATTATCTGCATTTCAGGCTGACATTGTCAGGGTTTTAGGGTGTTTGGCCCAAATGCAAACACAGTTGGAGAACAAGGAGTAGTTAAAGATGTTTATTTAGGATATACATAGATAAGAATAGCTCACTATGTGATCTGCAGGCGAGGTTCGGAACGTCAAGAGTGCTGATTCGCTTACCGGCAGGTACTGATAACCTATCCGCGAAGAGTGAGTGGAAGATGGGATTCTGCAACTCACTGCTTTCCGATAGGAGGAGATGGCTGAGCGACTCTTTTTAAGCCCCAGCCAAAGCAGCCCCAACAAGTCGCAGGTGCGAGGCCACACCCACCTGTCAACAACAGCTACATGTGGAAGAAGTTTAGCAGAGCACTGTGCACAGAATCCTGACAGTCATCAAAGAGTTGATTTGAGGTTATAAATTCGGATTCCTATAAAATAAGTTGAAACCACAAACAGTTTTAGACTCATATTCTTTTCTGGTAAGATTTCCCTTTTCCTTCACTTTGATCTTTTTTATGTGTTTAAGTCATGCAGTCTAGATATAATTCATCTATCCATTTTCCGTCACACTTATCCCAAAAGGTTCTCTAGGGGTGCTTATCTCCAGCTGTCTGTGGGCAGGTACACCCTGGACAAGTCACCAGTGTATTGCAGGGCAACACAGTGACAAACAGGACAAACCACCATTCACGCACACACTCACACTTAACAAGAATTTTGAGAAGTCAGTTAACCTAACTGTCATGTTGTTGGACTGTGGGAGGAAGCTGGAGTACCCAGAGAGAACCAAAACATGATCAAGGAGAACATGCAAACTCCATGCAGAAAGACCCCAAGCCGGGAATCGAACTTGCTGCAAAGCAGCAGTGCTACCCACCGAGTGGGCATAATCTATCTATGTCACGGCTTTTAAACCTCTCTTAATTTAAGGTGGTCTTAATACAAAATAAAAGGATTCTTGTATTTTCTGGTTGTTTTCACATACAGAACAAAAATCCCCTTTAAAAAGTGGAACAATCACTGCGTCATTGTATCGCTAAAAGCTTAGAGGTTCAATTATACATTAAAACAATAATGTTATTTTACAACAGTTCTGCACATTATATTTTCATTCAGTATTCATCATAAATTCAAGATGTAGAGAGGATTTAACTCTTTGCATTGTTGTGATATAAAAATGACCCACAGAACACATATTTAAGTATCTTTCGTGTTCTGCTCCCTGACAAAAATGGAGACAGTATGTATTGAGCCAAAAATCAATTTCCACGAGGATGTGAAATTTGTTTCCAAACATGATGTTAATTGGCAAGCAATTTCATCTCACTGGTCACTGAATCTTTTATTGGTAGGGGTCTATTATTCATCCTTTAGAAGAAATTAATCTAATGCAATCTTAACATTTGTTAAGCTTGTAAGTCTCAGGTGGAAATGTTTTGAGTGTAATTTTGTCAAAAATCATGTAACTGAATTTCTGTCAAAATCTCTAAGCCCCAACAGTCTCATAATTTGTAGGAAAGTATCCCCTCCCTGTTGTTTTATTTAGTTGTAACACTCATATGGCATAATGGAAACCCAGAGTCATGAATAATAAAGGGTGTAACCTCTAACCAACATGTAATCCTTAAAGGCTGCCTTGTATTTTCCTTCATATAAACTTTATCATGTATTTAGCATGTAATTATAAATCTATTTCCCAACCCAACCAATCTTTAGGAAGAATGATGTAAGCAGTAACAGAGAAGCTGAAAAAGAATTACAAGGGAGGGAGTTTAACTTATGATCACTTGTCTGGAAGTCTGGCTGGTTTTGTAACCCAATTAACTGTGTTAGCCACAGTGGCTACATTCCACAGCAGCCTTAAGTGACCCAAATTTACTTTTTTTTTGCCTATATGCGACCTGTATCTGATCTTTTCATGACAATCTGGAAAACAGAACTGATTTTTTTTAAATGCCACCCAGTTCCACTTGGATAATTGATCCTTTGTCTAAATGGCCAGGTCGCATTCATCTGATCTGAATGTCAGTAATACGCCACAAAGATTATGCTGTTAATGTGCTGGCTCTACTGGGCAGTGCATTAACAGTAGAATTGTTAATTAAGCTGTATGAAATCAGTTCACATGGGAAATCACATATGTGTATTTTTAAATGTGAACAACAATGCAAAACAATCGGATTTCACAAAAAACGCTGAAATTGAGCTTTAAGGCCTGCTGTGTGAATTTAGCTAGTGTCACATACCAGGATTCACATCACTAACTTCATGCTAAACATCAAAGAAAACTCAGCATCTACCTATATGTCAAACCTGAGGCCTACGGGCCAAATACGGCCCCTAACAGCATTTGATCCGACAAATAGGTATGTCACTCCATAAGAAGAGACATGCCTTCTTTAAAAGTTTATAAAGTAACTAAAACTGCTAAATTAAATAAAGGTTAGGGAACGAGAGTAGAGTGATTTTTGTAAACAAAGTACTAAAATGAAAAGTTGTTATTTCCAGCTACAACTGGCCTATTTGAAAACCTGATCATTTTGGGCCTAAATGTTGAAATTAGTTTGACACTCCTGATCTACATTGAACATAGATGTTAATTGTGTAACTATATTTAAAAAGGGAAAAGTATAAGTTTGTGACTCTATAAGTACCAATTTATATGCATGTATGCATGTATGCATATACGCATGTATGTATGTATGTATGTATGTATGTACTGTATGTATGTATGT
>JAGKQL010005843.1:0-10471 GCA_018398635.1 Cyprinodon brontotheroides
GCTGCTGAGCTCTCTGCTACTTCCACAGTCTCTGGACCCAACCGGTTCCCCCTCTCAAAGGATCTGTTAGAACCTCTTCAAGATATAAGAGTAACCAGTCCTGGACCTGCACCAGAACCAGTTCCTGATTCACTCTGTGTGTGTTGCCCAAATAAACATTGTTAAACTTTCCTCTGTCTCCATTAGTGTTCTGCATGTGGGTTTTCGTTCATTAAACCAATCATGACAGAAACTGTGATTTCAGCAAAAATAAACCTTTCCATTTTCTTATAACAGAATTAACAGCACTACTGTAAGATTTTTAAGACTTAAATTACTGTTTTATATTCTAAACCTGTTTTAAAATACCCCAAATTTCATCGTTAAACTGTATGCTATGCTTCTAGGTCTTTATACTGCTGTTTACAGTAAGTAAGTTTCACTCAGAAACCTCTGAGACCCTCACAGAACAACAGGATTTTTACTGAAAACAAATGCCATAACAAATTAACCCTTAATTATTGTCCTCTTAAAGAAACTTATTTTACTTGATTCAATTTAGGACAGTTTGAATAAAGGGAAGTGGAGGCCTTTGTCTAACACACTTTTCTGATTCTACCCTTAGCCATTTTTATAAGCAGTGCCACATTTGCCACATTTGCCTGCAACAATTTTAAGCTTCAATACTAACAAGTTCCCTCTGTGGAATCACATTAACATGCTTGATATGTAAAGTTTAGTTGTCACAAAAACAATAAATTTAAACAAGTGGCTGAGTGGTCTTGTTTAAAATAATACGCTTTTCTGTTTTTTTGCCTCATCTCCTGTGTTGGATCAATTGCAGCTTTTGCACCATTACCCTGTACCAACCCAACTATATTTCACTCAAAAATCCAACAGCAAGTGAAACGAATACAGTCCAAAAACCCTTGATATAGTAGCATGGCACCCCAGCTTCTTTGTAATCCGATACACCAGGACCGAGATGTAATGATATTAATGGTTTCACACTCTCAATATGGTTCACATCTGAGAGCAATCCTTCTTTGCTCTGTAGATCATCCTCCTCTGTATTGTTTCTCTGTGCCTGTTATAAGCCTAAAACCTGACCTGAAATGTTGCATTTATGGGATTATCTTTCCCCTAAATCTATTTGATTTGATTTATGTCGACAAAAGTAGCAGAAAGAAAAACAACTGTAAAGTAAATCCAATGGTTATATAAATATATATAGATGTCAGCTTTAACAACCATAATTGAACCAATCTAACTGGATAAAAAAAATAGGTCGTTGTGACTTATCTTTTTTTTTTTTCTAAACAATATTTATTTGACTAATAACTACAGAAAAAGTTTACTGCATGTACTGTACCCTGACCTGAACATAAAGTTTGAACATTGCGGGCTTTGCTAAATGAGTTTTAGTGCCATCGATCTATAGCATAATTTTTAATTTTCCCTCCATTTGCCCTAATCTCAGGGTAAAATTGGGTTTTAAACCTAGAAAGAGGCAGTAAAACCTTTTCTTTAGGCTCCTCAAATATTAATAAAAAGAACTGCAAAGTATCAGGTCATTAATCAGCCAGGATAGCATTTGGCTAAAGTTCCTTCCCTGGTCATTAACCTTCTCTGAAACATATATGAGAGTGGAATTATTGTCGTAGTGTTTATTCCTTTTTTTCTGAACTTAATCAGTAGAGAAAATAGTGTGGTTAGTAATAAACCTAATTCCTAATTAAAGTTATTACTTGTTCTCATATTCAAACTGTTGTGTTGATTAATCTTAGTGTCAGATCTGAACAAAGTAAAATCATCATGCTTCTTCTCTTAATGGGAATTTAAATTGGTTATTCTTCTGATGGATTATAAGACAGAGTTTTTTGTAAAAAAAAAAAAAAATAAATAAATAAAAACATTAATTGCTTTATTATCAAGCTAAATAAAGCCAGAAAAGTATTATAAAAATCATGTTTTATTAGTAGTAGCTTTGCATGCTTTTCATTTGACATTGAGCAAATGGGCAGATTAAATCCTTAGTCAGTTTACAGCTCCATCACACATCTAACATGAGTAGATGAGCAACCATGTATGGCTACACCAGTAGACAATTCAAAATTCACAAATTAGAATATAAGCATGTCTTTGGACTGTGGACAAAAATCCAAGCTGAGTTCCTGCAGACCACATGACAGTAAAACTCCAGATCACCAGGAAAGCTTCATTGTGCAAGGTGGCACTGCAGCACTGCCATATTTATTTAAAAAAACAACAAGACCCATATATTTTGATGAGTAATGAGAAAATACACACGTTAACGATCATTTTAATTGCCCTGTTTACTGGAGGGGATTCTTATTTTACTGTAACTACTCCAACCTTTCAAAATCAACATTACTACACCAAGGTAAATGCTTATCATTTTGTCTTTTTTCTCGTTTTTAAAACAGGTTTAGCACATGCTCTTTCCTATTGGGGGATGTGTGCCATGATTGACAATTCATACTCACTACAGTTTAATACAATAAGTACATGAATCATTCATTGATCCACTTGTAACAGGCCTCCCATGCACGATGGCTGTTCAAAGAACAATCATTATCACTGAGTACACTACATTTGGTGATATTAACTGTTTGCAACTTCAACATAAAGCAATATATTCTGAACACATTTTCTAATGATTGTATACTTTAGGAGGTGAAACTGAAAGAGAAGTTTGGAAGTATGTCAATATATTCTTAAGAATTATTCATGCAAGCCCCAAGTATAAATTTTAAAATGGATTAATACAACTCACATCTTTCAAAAATGATTGGGGGCTTTTCTGCTTAGCATTTGATACCTCTACATCTTCACTTGATGTGATATTTGTCATATCCTTGTCTGTCCTCCACATCTAGGTTGTCCATCACTCCACTGCAATAGATCCACTTCTAGCCCTGCCTTGATGTGTTGCCACAACAACAGCTGAAATAGTCACCCATCTTTTGCAACATGCATGACTCACTGGGACTTCTTCCTGAAGGTTTTTTTTTTTTTCCTTTTTCCTGTGACAGTCCCTTATCTTGTTGTCTCGTGTAAGTGGATTTGTGTATTGGTTTATGTAAGAGATGAACAAAGTTACTGTGGGGAGACTTCTTGTTATTTTTGTATTTCATGTTGAAATGTTTACAAGTATTTATTATATTTCTGATAAATATTAGAAAATTTTTAAGTGTAAAATAAAGGTTTAAAGAGTAACTAATGCCAAATACTTAAATATCATCCTACTTTCTTCTCTTAGTTTTTGGATAGATGTGAGATTCATTGAGATAGGATTAAGAAGGACAAAGTCAAAAACATACAAAGATTTAGAATATGAAAAAGAAAGTAGATATTTGCATACATTATTTTCTGTCATTAAATCTGACTAAACCTGTCCTTTTTTTTAGGTCATGTAACATTAATAAAACTTTCAATTTGCTCAATTCCCAAATAAGTTAGTACACATTGCTATTGTAAGAGCAGGCAAGTCAGATTTGTTGGCAGGCTACTTACAGTAACGCACATCTATTTATCTCTGCACACAAAAACATTTACTTTGTTTTCTGTTTCTCTGCTGCCCTCGATGTGCCTTCACTAGATATTTTGTGCCTTAAGTAGGCTCTAAACTGATTATTAATTTCTTATAATCTCATATTTTGGAAAGATGTGTGCTATTACAGCTCAGGTTAAAAACCCTGCTTATAATTTCATGAACATAAAGGCAGATGTGCTTTCAGAAACTTTTTCTATGGGGTAGCCTCACTCTGACCCTTAATGAGTTGCACACCCAAAACAGAAAACCATAACAGAACAGTGTCCAATGCAACGTTAAAAAATAATACTCTTTGGACATAAAATGGACATAATTTGAAATAGATTAAAAGTAAAGAAATTAAGCATATAATTGAAATACTTTATTATGTTTTAAAGTCATATCCATAGATATTTTGTGAACATTTTGAGAGGGGTATTACAGCAAACTTGTGGGAATCGCTACTTTTCTTCTGTCACCTTTTTGCTCCTACACCACTACTCACCTTAATGGCACCACTGGACATAAATTGACTCAAGAATTCTTGATGACAAACTGATTGCTTTTATTTGTTTTAAATGCTACAAAGTATGTTACTTGGGGTAAGAAGCCCCTTGTGCCTCATGATAAAAATGCATGGAATTAGCAATAGACATGTCCTGCATGACAATACAGCAATGGTTGTCTTCCTATTCTGGGGGCTACATAACTACAACACTGAAGAGACATGAGCTTGTACATTGAGAAGGAATATTTCAGCATAGTGATCTGCTTTATTTATACATCATCCTCCTTAAACATTCTTTACCTGTATAAAAAAAGTCTGTTGGTTTGTTTTTGATGCTCATTACAGTTTTATACGTTTTTTTTGTGCTGCACCAAATTACATAGAAGTAGAACCAGCATCTGTGCACTCATGGTCTATGGAATTTGCACTTTATGATCTTCTTGAATGCATTTTGGAAGTCTTTGTTAAAGTAAGCATATATAATTGGGTTTAGGAGGGAGTTAGAGTAGCCCAGCCAGTTGATCACGGCACCGAGCCAGTCGGGCATGTAGCAGCTCTCTGCACAGAAAGGCAGGACCAGCGCAACGATGAAAAACGGCAGCCAGCACACAATGAACGTCCCCATAATGATCCCCAGCGTCTTCACTGTTTTGCGCTCCCTGGAGAGCGCAAGCTTCCGCTTTGCTCCCGAGTTCCTCTCGTTCATGTTCTCATATCCATGAGAGGAGGACTGAGGGGTGTTGGGCAGAGGCAGGTGCGTCTTGGAGTTGCTGATAACTTCTATAATCTCCAGCGACTCACCCTCGTCTCCGTGCTTCACCGCGCCATTTACGCATGGAGAGCTGCATTTGGACTCGTCGCAGCGCTTCCAGCCTTTGTTGCGCGTCTCCCCATGACTTTTCTTGTGGAATATTGTAGGAGACACGGCCAGACACTTGTCTGAAACTTTTGCTGTCTCGGTTTTCTTAACTGTCTTACGAATCCGAAAGCGAGCAGCCCTGAATATTCGGCCATATAAGACCAGCATAAGAATGAGGGGTATATAAAAAGCCCCGAAGGTGGAGTAGATGGTGTAGCCCGGGTCCTGGCTGATCATACACGCGTTTGGGTTCGCCCTGTCCTCCGCGCTCCTCCATCCCAACATAGGTGGGATGGAGATAGAAAACCCGATCAGCCAGGTCGCGGAAATCAGGAGCGCAGCTCGCTTTGGTGTCCGTTTATTCACATAATCAATAGGGTCTGTTATGGCCCAATACCTGTCCAACGCGATTGCGCACAGATGCAGGATGGAAGATGTGCAGCACAACACATCCAAAGAAATGAATAAGTCACATATCTCCTGCCCTAAAGTCCACTTATTTAGAACCTGGTAGAGGGCGGCCATGGGTAGAACTAAGACCGATACCATCAAGTCTGTAACAGCCAAAGATCCAATCAGGTAATTTGCCACATTCTGGAGAGATCGCTCCAGAGCGATGGCCGCCACGACGCACGCGTTACCAAATATGGAGCAGAGGATGAGGGCCCCTAGGAGCAGAGAGGTGATTATCTGATAAGCCAGTACGAGATCGGGCGGAAACCAAGACCCCGTGGCGTTGTTTCCCCCGATCCAGTCGGCGACCACTTCAATTCCTTCTGGATAACCGCCGGTGGCGTTGCTGTCGTTGCCGCTTGTTAGAAAATCCATTTCGCTGCACTGAAAGTGCAACTTTTCTTCAGCAGCTGAGGATGTGTAAGTGTAAAAAACAGGAGAAGGCGCTTACACCGCTGCCGCCGTGCGTTTTATGGGGTCCATCGGAGTTCCTGCTGTCGCTCTCAGGACGCATGACGCAGTGTTTGTGAGTATGCATGAGCGTGTGCGTGTGTGCATGTGTGTGCGTATGTGTATGTATTTGTGTGTGTAGGGGTCAGCCCATGTGTGTGGAAAGCCAGACGCGCAGCAAATCATCTGAGCTTGATGAGTCCGTGAATTCATTTATACCAACTGCTCTTGGTACGTCAGACCGGGAGGAGTTCACCCTGGAGTTTTCTGCTGCTGTGCTTTCCCCAATGCTTCACTTTTGGCTACTGTCACGAGGAAGATACTTTCATTTCGCTGGGCTTTATCTTACCCTTTATTTTGATTATCATTATTATTTATATTAAAATTGTGATAACAGGACTCCTGCTTAAAAATTGGTCTTAATTAACTCCACTCAACAAATTCAGAAGTATCTAATTTACTGATCAATGTCTTTTTTTAATTCAGATTTAAGCAGATGGGTTTTTTAATGCTCAGCATGAAATTCGTAAGTCCTGAAATGAATTTTCAACCTAGAAGAACAAGAAGTCCAAATTCACTATACGCGGATAAATGGAGACGGTAATTCAGGACCAAGAACAGCTCCTTTTGTGAGTCACATAGTAACACTGCTGCCATCTGCTGCCCACTTCATATATTATCACGATTGCTGTGAGATCGTTAGATGAAGGCTCGATCTACAGTCATCTTTTTTCTTTCTTTCGATATGTTCTGGTAATGCTGCGACCTAAATTTTATGTTGAAAATTGATTTTCTGAAAAAGAAACACACAGATCATTATTTTAATTGTTGTCCCCCTTTATTTGAATAAAAAAAGAAATAAAGAAATAAAAAAGAAAGCTAGAAAGCTTATTTTTTCATAGGCTTTCTAGCTTAGCTGTTACCTTTCCTGATGGTCTTTTTGGATTTTTCATTTTCACTAGCTTTTTGAAAAAGCTTTTTTAAAAAGATAAGACAGATATAAGGCATATGACAATTTTTTTTATTAATGACGTTCAGATTATAAAAAAATTATTAACAGAATAGAATTGACATTTTTATTGTCCCCAAACCATTAAAACCCTTTAGAGCTTTTTTTCATTTTGATACCTTACAACCATAAAATTTAACATTTGTCTGAAAACAACTTAGTAGAACAGAAATGTGGCATGGAAGAAAGGAGACACGTGGCTTTGAAGAATAAATAACCCCCAGTTCCAGTAAAAAACAGGTCAAGTTTAAAGTAAGGTTAGTTTGTGATATATTATGTTATAATGAAAACCAAATGGATATCCACCTTAACTGAGAGGCTGAGCGAGGAAAGCATCAATCATACAGGTACCCAGTGCTCTGCTCTAATCCTGGGGGAGTTTCTGAACACTACATATAACCTGAAAACATGACTCCCATCACAAATGGTGGTAGCTTGGTGCTATATATGATGAAGCTTGTAGGAATTGATAGGGAGATGGCTGGAGGTAAACACAAGGCAATCCTAGGAGGAAAAAAACGAGACTGAGGCATGCTCAAGCAGGATATATAGATTATGGACATTTAGCCAGAAGAGCAATGAAAAGGTTTAGACCAAAGGTTATTCGAATGTTTTAATAGCCCAATCAGAGTCAGATCAAAAATGTGTGTCAGAATTGGAAAATTTATGTTTATGGATGACCGAGCAATAAAATATAAAAATGTATGACTTTAACTTGAGAAAATTCATAAAAGTTCGATGGGTGTAAATACTTTTGCAAGCTATCAAATATAGAAAAGCTGACCCAATGCTATTTAACTTTAGAAAACAAAATGTTGCTCTGGCTTTTTCACCTCATTTTTGTGAGTTTTGTTGGTCTATAATGGCGAGCTTTCTATAGGTTGAACAGCACTATAGTGAGGCTGTGTACAGAACACCTATTGTAATGGGGCTCAACACAGGGACTTTGTCTTTGTCCACAGTGTAGAATAACCCAGGGGGCTCAGAAGGGCAGGGCATGCCAAACCAGAGAGCTGCAGTGCTTAAATGCCCTGAACTAAAACACCCTGTAACTCATAAATGCAATACTTAAAAGTAAATGAAGAAGTCGAAAGAAGAAGAAAGACTAAGTGACGTATGAGAAGAGGTAAGACCTGTTTAGCTGAATAAAAGTCAACCTAATGTGCTCTGCTAAACCCGGCACGCTGTAGAACTTCAAGATGAGTGCCCACATGGGAACCTCAGTCATTGGTGGCACTACTACAAACAAAGGTAATAGAAATGAAGATCCCAGTGAAGGACATGGCAGCAATGAGATTCACAATCGATGGATGAAGGAAATGAGACCTTTGCTGAGGGCCGCAGATCACCTCTATGAAGAGCACCTGGTCACACCTGCCCTGCCATTGAGAAAAGCACACAGAAAGACCTGCCCTGAGGAAAAACAAGGAAGAAGAGGGGAAAGAAACCAAGAAAGAAAAGAGGAGAGGCACATTAGAGGTAAAGAGAGAGGTCAAGACCATCCAAGAAGGATGAAAAAATTGTGTGCAGATCAAGCCCAAGACGCAACAAGAAAAAGAACCTTTGAAAGCTTTTCCACTAATATGCAGTTAAACAGCATTTTAAAAACTGAAGAATCATCAAACAACTTAGAGAGCAAGCATACATGTTCTAAATCACAAACTGTTGGCTTTACCCAGACTGAAACAAGCGATTTACACTTTCAGTGTGGTCGACCTGGCGATCTACGCAGATTTGCTCCTTTGTCATCACGGGCCTCTTCATCAAGAGATTCAGACTCTTTCTTGGCAGAAGTGAAAAGAGGGGCAGGCTCAGAACAAACATTGCAAGGCTATTCAAGTCAGACACACATCTCAGATTCAGAAAACGAAGGAGACGAGGATGGGAATGAGGACACCATTGAAGAAGGAGAGGAAGAAGGAGGCGGTGTGGTCGAAGTGACTGGTCGAGGAATGTATTCGACAGAGTCGCCACCTTGTATCCCTTCAGAAGAGAGGAGGATTAGTAAACGAGAGAAGAGCCGGATTAAAAGTCTGAGAAGAAGACAGAGGAGGAGAGAGAGATGGAAACAGAGTCAGCAGCAGGAGAGCAGCCAGGTAAATTCCCCTGTGGTCTCTTATCAAATGTTCCGACAGTAAGTTTATGTTCTTTATACACAAAAAGAATAAAAGAAAAATCACATATTCAGTTTCTTTTTTCCCCTGCGGTCCAATTGATGCTACATTGAAGCAATATCATTAATGTCATATAATCAACTTAAAAAAAACTGAATATTGGAGATAACAAAGATGTCTCTCCCAGGTTATATGGACTAGACACATCTTGGCAAATGAGGAAATAGGAGTCTTGTCAAATTTCCGACTTTATAAATGGGACAATTTTTGAAGTCAAGTTTAATTCAATACATTTACATTTTCATGTTGTAGGGCTAATCCAGCTTTAGATTACTTTAGAGCTAGTCAAATGTGTCTATATGCAAGATGAAAGTCTATGACCAAAACAAGACAAGAGTTGTGTGGGCTTATAGTGCACAGAAGAGCAATTAAAACCACTTTGCTTTCATTTCCATCATTATTTTTAGAGCTTTTCATGGCTCTGCTGTGTCTGTGTCAGGCCGTGTAACTTCAGTGCAGCCAGACTCCCACCACTAAACCGCCATGTCTGCACCTAGCTCATTTCAATAGCCATTGTGTTTGCATAGTTTAAAGTGGGGTTACGTCTGAATTAGCTGCATGATGAGGCATGGGCAAAGAGCCCTTAAAAATTGGCAAGAGATGTAGCTGTTTCAGTTTTGCTTTGCTGCCAATCTGAAGTCTTATCGCCAGACTAAAATCATTTTTACTGCTGTTACAGGAACTCTAACAGGGTAAGTTGAGTCCAGAAACTTTTGAAATGACTTTGATAGGATCTGAATCACAAATCATATTGTTTTTACTTGGAGAAATGTTTTGGTTTTTGAATCTGAGCAAAATTTGATGGAAAATTTTTCATTATTTTTCGGTATTACAGTATCTATTGCAGAATACTTTATTCAAAAGCATCTCACTTTAGTTTGAGGACATTTGAATATTTAATTTAAATTTAAAATTTTTGTTTATTTTTTTATATTTTATAAACTTCTGGAGAGGAGTAAATCAAAACAACCAGTTTGTCTTGTTTATACCTCAGATATTGGGCTCCATATGTTTTTGACTGCTGATCTTACAGTGAACCAGTTTGATTAGCTGTCTTGGCAAAGATTGCAGCTGCTCACCAGTCTGATAAAGATATTGAAATCCACCATTCCACTTCTAAAGTTGACAATTTGACATTTTGAGAACATTCAAAACAGTTACCATCATACTAAGATCTGAAATCCAGTCCACCCTGAAAGCACACTGCAGGAGTCCAAAAGTAGTATCAGAAACCCCAAACTGTCATTACAGGACCTACAGCAAGTTCTTCTTTATTACACAGTCTGTAAAATCAGAAAATTACTGTACAAATCTATCTGTTATACAAATACGGAAGAAGTAAACCTTTGTTCTCCAGGGATATTATGAAGTCTTTCTAAATCAAGGTTTGCCAGAGATAATGTAAACAAAGGCTAGTTGTTCTTGGTTGATTAATTAGTGTTTAATATATTTATTCAATTCACATAGTATAAGAATATGAAAG
>JAGKQL010005844.1:0-10241 GCA_018398635.1 Cyprinodon brontotheroides
ATATGCAGCATCTACATATGCAACATAGACATATGCAGCATCTACATATGCAACAAATACATGTGCAACTTAGACATATGCAGACAACACATATGCAACCAACAGCACAACATCTAGACATTTACATCTGCTTATTTTTTACACAATTGGAACCTCATAATTTTTGACACAAATGGTTTCTAGTCCAGTCCAGTGTGAAAATAAATTAAAAAAATACCCTCGATCACACTTTTAGTGCATGCACAAGTTTTTAATTTTTTTTTTTTTTACAATTTTGGTTGGCTTCTATGTAGATAGCCCTTATAATTTATGGCATATTTTAGAGTCTTTATGCTCCATTTAACAATTCAGCAATTACTAAAGATACAAAAGATGTTACCTTTTTAGAGCATATTATTATCCTGTTACAACACCTGTATTTAGAGGTGTTAAGAAAAAACTATAAAATACTTACTGTAGCATAAGATTAATAAAAAAAGCCGTTTTAGTCAAATATTTGTCTATGTTTTTGCTGCCACCTTGCATGCTGCACAAGCTCATATACAACTGTGTGTTCATGTTAATGGACTATATAGACAAGATAAGTTTATCGATCTGCATAAGGCTCAGTCTGTTTGTGGATCCATGCATGTATCTGATGTAGTTAAATAAGTGTGCAAGTGAAGAGAGTAAATATAATAGGCAATTTTTCTTTTAGGATATTGATGATTAACAGGGTCCAGAGGGAAAGTAATTATGAGCAGCTGTGCTGTGTTTAATCAGTTCTTGTTTGTTATACCCACAGATTTTATTGGTCTGTTGTAAGATGTTGTTGCTCGGCACTTTAAGGGCAGTGTCTTGTGATATTTTTTTAGCTGTCATAAGTTAAATTCAGTTCAGTTTATTTATACAGCTCAAATTCACAATGTATGTAATCTAAAAGTACTTGCCAAGAAAGCAAATTCAATCCAATCATAAAGACTAGATTATGAGTCAGTTACATGCATCCTGTATTAAACTCAGGTTCAGTTGATTATTTAAATTTGTAGGGCTGCATATTCAAAGTGGTTCTTGTACAAAAGGGAAGGAAATATAGCGTCTTTATAAACACATTTAGCAGGTGATGGACTAACATTTTGTATTGTCAAAAATAATCATCGAACCAACCTCACATGGAATGTTTAATTTATGCCCCAATTGCGGCGTACATGTAGAACATCAGTTCCTTAGCTCAATAAAGAAACAAATCTGAAATCTGCTGCACAAAGCTTGTGACACTTCATCCTTGGGTTAAAAAAAAAATCTCAAATATATTTTTGTCTGATAATATGCTCTATACAGGACTCCTCAGGAGGAAAAGATTTAGTTTCAACTGGTTCTTTTTGCCAAAAGTCTTCTTTATAGAACCTTTTACTATCCGATTATTAATCGATTAATCAAAAAAATAACTGACAGATTAATCGATTTGCAAAATAATCGTTAGTTGCAGCCCTAGCAGCCTGCTGCTGATATCGACCCAGAGTACGAATCATTGGGACTGATTATCCATTTCTTATTCTCTTTATTGACTGTTCTCACTCATCCAGTCTAGCTCATATTGATTTAAACAAGTGTGACTCAACTTATATCTTTATTTTTAAGCAAACAGTATATTTGTTGAACATCACAAGGGTGTAAGATGACCTTGCAGAAACTTTGCAGAGTTTCTTAACAGGATAAACATCTGTGCAGAAGCTGGGAATGGTCAGTTTGAAATAGGTGTTGTTTACATTGGTTATTGGTTCCAGGTACTTAGAGATTCACTTCCATACAGAAAGCCCATATTCTTATCTTCAGGTAACACAGAGTACATGTCAGATTAAATAATGCTACTTGGACTTCAGCGATAGTATCTAGGTGTTACTTTATTGTATGTCTTGTACCATGTCCGTTTGTTGTGCTGTCCTTTTTTACATCTCTTTGCAGGTGATGAAGTAGACTGAATATGTTTTATCATTATCTCCCTTTTATCTCCTCTTTCTTTCATCTTTTCTCCTTTTTCTGTTTTTCCTTTCGCTGTTCTACTTACATTGCAGCGTCCAGTGTCTGCATATAATCTGTAAAACTTCCTGCATAATTATAATAAAGCAATTTATATGCATAGGCTCGGTGGAACACTTCATGGCGATAGCCATAATTTTCCTCTTGTGAAAGTAAAATCTGTTGGGGCTCTTTTTGCACTGTAAGAACAATTATTCTTATTGCCACATTATGAAGATATTTTTCATTAAAAAAAAGTAATTAGGTGTTGTTTAAACAGTAACAAGCAGGAGCAATTAGTAAAACAGTTACTATGAAACTCCTCAAGAGGTCAGTTGTGTGGAAACCATTGTGTTGTGCAAAAGAGTTTCTGTTAATGTTTTGTAACCTCTTTTACGCACGAAAGTGATCTAAATGTAGAGGGGGAATGAGCCACCCCAGTCAGAGCTCACTGAGAGATTTTGTGTAACTGTGAGCTCTCTACTTGCAAGTGTCTAAATTAAAAGGAAGCTTTGTTCCTTGCATTCTGCTATGTATCAGTCTCCAATTTCTAACAGACTTTACACAAGACATTTATTTAAAAAGATTGTTATAAAATAAATGTTTTGTTAAAAAGTTTTCTATCTATGTTGACAGTTTGAAAAATAAGTAACCCAGTTATTTTGAATGTTTTGAACACCTGCCATACGTAACTCGTAGTAACTTCTTTAACAAGCATCAGGTAGCTTAACATGCTCTGTACTGTTTTCTGTTACAGATGTAAAA
This sequence comes from Cyprinodon brontotheroides, assembly GCA_018398635.1. NCBI lineage: Eukaryota > Metazoa > Chordata > Actinopteri > Cyprinodontiformes > Cyprinodontidae > Cyprinodon > Cyprinodon brontotheroides. The sequence goes on from JAGKQL010005844.1 coordinate 2,764, forward strand.
ATGTTCTGTTATTTGATTTGCTGTTTGGTCAGAATCCTATTTGAATATGTGATAAAGTTTCTGTATTTACCAATGAAATGTTCAAGCTAAAGTATTCATGATTTGACTTTTCTCAGGTTCTTTAAGAGTTACTGGCAATCAACTACAGAGAAATGTCTGGTAATCCTGCTGTGGTGATGCGGCTGGTGGCGTCGGCTTATTCAGTGGCTGAAAAGGCTGGGGCCATAGTAAGGAAGGTGCTTCACAGCGGAGAGCTTGGCATCGTAGAAAAGGTATGAGCTGTCTAGATTTATTTGGAAGGACAGACCAGTGGAGAAATTAACTAGTTTTTAATAGATTTTTATGTATTTTTGTATCTTTTGCACAGACAGGAGCTAATGATCTCCAGACGCTCGCTGACCGACTGGCACAGAAAAGCATTTGTGCCTCACTGTACAGAAGTTTCCCCAACATCACCATCATTGGAGAGGAGGTAACTGAGTACTGAGTCATTTATAAAACTTTATTATGTTAAATCAGCACATGAAATGCATCTTTGCTTTCTGTTGTTTGCAGGATCTTCCGTCTGAGGAGGTGCAGGAGGATCTGATTGAGAGTGGCCAAGCAGAAGAAATCCTTCAGAAAAGCTGTCCAGAAGATTATAAGGCACTCAAAGAAGAAGAAGTAAGAAGAAAGAAAAATGCTTACATCATTTTTTTTTTATTCTTAGAGGGTTTAAAATGTCCTCCCGTACTGTATGCATGTCTGATTGTAAAATGTTTGTGTGAATCACATCTGCGCAGTTGTTTGGGTGGATCCCCTTGATGGCACAAAGGAATATACTGAAGGTCAGTGGGGTTTTCTAAATTATTTTTTAAGCATTTTCAAGCAAAATGAAGCCAAAAAGGGTTAAAAAAATAAATAAAAAATCAAGTATCCACAGATTTTAATTACCCCAGGAGTTTTTGGCTGCTGATTATTGTGTGCACCAGTTAGTTTGATTGGTTTGGTTCTCTTTCCTCACTGCTACACCATAACTTTCATAGCGTTTGCGTTTCTTTTTGTTTCCTTGGGCTCCTCTGCTACCTTCCTCTCTATTGTCCTTTCTTTGCTGCCTTCAGCTTCAAGGTGTCTCCATCTTCAAGATGTTGTCCAGAAACCACTGAAAGGGTTGAACAAGACTCAAGGCACAGCTATGTGTATGGCAGTGTAGAATGTGCACTTTTAATGGCCACTTCAGAATTATTTCCCAGTCAGACAAAAGGTGGTAATATAGCCTTTTTACTTCAACTAAACTTCTCGTTTCTGGATTTAGGGCTGTTGGACAACGTGACAGTTCTCATTGGTATTGCTTATGAAGGCAGAGCAATTGCCGGCGTCATCAACCAGCCATTCTACAACTACCAGGTTCAAACCAGACTGTGAAATATCTGCATCTTTGCTTTAAAAGATGCACCACTCACTTGTTTTGGTGCCTTTCTCACCAGCTTGGATCAGGAGCAGCTTTAGGGAGAACGATGTGGGGAATGCTTGGATTGGGCGCATTTGGGTTCGAGCTGCGGGAAGTTCCAGCCGATAAGCGAATTGTCACCACCACCCGTTCCCATAGCAACAAGACAGTGACAGACTGTGTTAACGCCATGGAGCCTCACGAAGTTATAAGAGTAGGGGGTGCTGGGAACAAGGTGAGTCGGATTTGAAGCTTAAAGCTGTAGGGAAGTCATATTTGAATGTCAAATCATTCTGGTTTAAATATGTACATAAATGTACTCTTTATCAGACTATATTGTCCCAAAATTTAGAAAATATCTATTTAAAAAAAATCCTATCTTAAAATCTGTTGGGATTTTTCGTTATGTTATGCAGGCCAGTTAGTTATACGTCAACTTGTACACCTAAATTCGGCCAATCGTATATCAACGATAGTCTGTGAATAACATTCATTCGGTCATAGCATCTTGATTCATATTTTAGAAGCTAATATACGCAAACGGGTTGAAATAAGAAATGAGAATCATTTGTTTTACCATTGAGTACGCCCCAGTGGTCGTGGGGATGGGACGCCTCTGTGTCTTCAGCAGGCGCAGAGCTAACAGAACTGGCAGCGCTATGCGAGAGAAGGGCTCAAACATGTACGGGCTGTAGCTTCCTACACCAAAACTGAAGCTTTCTGCCAGCTCTGGTGTCATGTCATCTTCCAGAACATCTTCGTCCCCGCTTTCTCTCCTATAATAAAAAATGTATGCTGGAGGAGACTCATCCATGAACTCCGACACACAAAACTTCCTCCTCCTTTTGCATGTTTCACGCTGTCGCATAGCGTTCCGCCTTGACACAGCCACCGTTTCTCACATCACCAATTTTGTAGTGCTACTTGGTCCCAATGTAATTTCCCATTGGGAACCTACATTAGCACTAAGTTGCTAACTAGATTAGCAAGATGCTTCTGAGACACTGGCCACAACCGAACTTGCTCTTGCAAATCTTCCGCCACAACAATCCTTTATTGGATAGTCGACCAATCACATTCACTCTATACACTAGTGTAAAGTTGGGCTTTTCCCACTTTCGGAGAGATTAAAGTGCAACGGTTGGAACAACCGGCCTCTTCCCACGGTGACATTGCTCTAGATATTTGTAGCACGTACATAATGGGGAACACATGTTAGCACACTTTCATTTATTTGGACATAAAGCTTTAAAGGAGGATCAGAGTTTACAGATCTGCTTGGAGATTGGTTTAAAAATAAAGCTAATATTGTATTTTCTGGACTATAGAGCACACCTCACTATAAGCTGCGCACACTGAATAAAAAAACAACAACAAAAAAAACTGGAAACGTACATATATAAGCTGCACAGGCACACACAGCCACTGATATCTACTGAATTGTCTACTACTAAACCTGTAGAGGGAGCTCTACATATAGCCACCAGAGAAGGGATGAAGAAGAATGCTAGCTCCTGTTAGCTTGTTTGTTCGCAGCAGTAAGATCTTCAACTGAAAGATGGGGCTTCGTCAGCTCTTTATTTCTGCTCTGCAGGAGTTTAGCCCAGTTTTTTCCTTGGTTTGGCAGCTTTAATGCAGCAAATAAATAGAAAATGTGTAAATTCGGGACATTTGTTCTTCATTGTGCCTGCTGCTAGCATGTCATTGTGCTAAATGAAAGCCCCTTGTTCTTTCATCTCCAACTTTGACTTCCCCCTCTGGCGGTTAGGGAAAAAAAATCCATAGAAAAGCTGCACCCTCTTAATCCACATGGTTCAAAGCTTGGCAAAAAAGTAGTGGCTTATAGTCCGAAATATACTGTACACATGACACTGAAATATTTAAATTTGCATTTAACTCTCTGCGATGTGCCTGAAGAGTGTATCACGATATGAGCCTCTGGTATTAGTTGATATTTATAAATATTGATTCGTTTTTTTAGTTTAAGCTAAAACGACCATGGAAAAAAAGCCAACATTTAAATTGTAACCCTGACCCTATTAAAACCTAGTCTTTAGAAGTAGGTCACTCCTACAACCAACTTTGCTTAGTTTAATTTGACCACAAAAAGTCGAGAGGTTAGATTATTTCCTACATCACCCAGAATGTTTTGTAGTTCTGGATTGAAGTTCAGTGAAATCATTGAAAGTATTAGAAAAAAATAATATTTTCTATTAATATTGATGAGGTGTCTTTTGAAATATCTATTGTTATTGTTTTATTGCAGTGACCTTATTGCACAAAAAAGAGATTTGGTTTATATTTTAAGAACTCCAGCTAATTGACTCCCCTTCTTCAGATAATCCAGCTTATTGAAGGGAAAGCTTCTGCCTATGTTTTTGCCAGTCCAGGGTGTAAAAAATGGGATACCTGTGCTCCAGAGGCAATACTACATGCTGTCGGAGGTAACAAAGGTTTTTAAGCATTCAAAAGAGGTTTTCTGTAAATGATGATGTTAAGGATAAATGGTCTCATCTGTTTTTTTTTTTTTTTTCTCTGGTACAGGAAGACTGACCGACATGTTTGGGAATACTTACTGCTATAATGCAGATGTAAAGCACATGAACTCTGCAGGGGTTCTTGCTACACTACGCAATCATGATTACTACGTCAACAGGGTGCCACCATCTGTGCAGCAAGCCCTTAAGTCGGAATGAGGACTGTCATGATGGCGGTCTGGGACAAAAGAAGTTCTTGGTCCTTCTATTTCTGTCTTCTGTTTTTTTTTTGCCACAACACTTCTTTTACAATCTTGTTAAGAAACTTTGGCCTGAGAATTTACTTCAAACAAAATTCATGTTTGTTTTTTTTATCCTGTTCTTTCCACAAAATAGTTTTGGGAAAAGTCTCTCCCATATAATGTTATTTTATTTGTAAATTTGAGAGTCTTTGTTTTAGCATCAAAACTCAGAGGATGTTTTCTTTTTATTCCCAGTCTCTTTAACACAAATGAGGCCTGCAGGGCTTCAGGTGTTCTTAGTTATTTCCTTTCCTCCTGATCGGTAGCTGATGTTTCTTTGGAGTATTGTTTTTCGGCTCAGCATGTCCTCTCCAATCCCTCTAACTTTGGTTAAACTTTGCAACCTGGTTGATGTCATTGACTTTGTTTCATGGTTGCTCTCTAACTACTTTACTGTGTGACAAGTTTTGTCAAAGTAATTTTTACGGGTTTGGCAGTAATCAGATATGGGTGCAGCTGCTAATAGTTTGGCACCTTTCCAGAAATTAGGTTCATTTGAGGTGATTTATGATATAAACAATAGCAATTTATTTTTCAAAAGGCTTTTCTTCTTTATTATGATTTGAACTAAAACTCTTTTAGAACCACTGATTGGTCGCTCTGCTTTTTTTAGGATCCGGGGTTTAGACAGCCCTACTACTAATATGTACTGAAAGAAATATGTTTATTGTTAAAAGAACCATTTTTGTCATATTTGGTTAAAGTTATCAACAGACTTCAAAGTGGTTATTTGACATTAGCTTTGTTTAAAAGCAAAGTCGTTTTAAAAAGGTGCCAAGAGTAACCCCTTCAAACTTATAAGTAGTTGCTTTTATAAACTTTTTGCCTTTTTAAAAAAAATAATAAATGCAGTTATTGTAAAAGGTTTCAGCTTGTGATCCTTATGTAATACTTGTTTAAAATAGAAAATTGCTTTAATACTTTTTTGAATACGTTTTTTTTATTCTAATTAGTTAAAACTAATAGGTCTGAGGGGGATAAGTCTAATGTTTATCAATGTTTTAGTTATCAATGTCAAATAAAAACTAAATTTAACAGAAAAGTAAAATGTCTTTTTTATTCTTTGATAAGAACTCATTTTTATGGTGTTTTTGTGCATATTGTGTCACAAAGCTAGAGATGAATGTGAAAATAAAATGAATATAAGAAATTTGAAATCAAAACATTCATGTAAGTTTAACCCATAAACTCATAAATTACTAAATATGTCAATAAAATCTCATGTTTTTTTTGATCATTATAAATATGCTTTGCTCATTTATAAGTGCCTGAATCAATATAGTTAATAAATAAAAAGTTATAAGTATTATCTAAATGTTTTATTGTTTGTTTTAAATGAAGAACACACTCAGACATATCATACACCAGTAAAATAAAACACTTTTTTTTTAGGTCCATCAAACCTTCAATCATTTATTTTTACCAATAAATACAATTTTAAATTGAGAAATGTAAAAATGCGTTTAAATTACAACAATATGCCTTTACAAAATTAGTTGGTCACGAAAGTTTCAGAGAAATTGAACAGCTGGATGGAACAGACCAACTGGTGGTGAACGTCACCAAACTAAACAAAGGTATCACAGTAATCATGCTATGGAGCGTGGGAACCAATGAAAAGGTCATTTTAGGAAACTAATATGTAGTTTTAAAACCCATGTCACAAATTCAAAACCCAGCTGCTCAGTTAGGATTTCAGTGTCCACCCCTCTTGTTTTTTTTACGTTGAACGATGGACATAATGAGGAAGCAGATGAGGGCGCCAACCAGTAAACTTGCAACTCCTGCAACCACGGGCACCCATACTTGAACGGTGGTGGAGGTGCTTTCAGGGCTTGATGCTTGACTGTTGATTTTAGTGCGGATAAAAGGGGAGGTCTGTGGAAAAATATGAAATTGTACAATAAACAGTCTGAAGTTGTACTAGATGTAGTGTTCAATATCAAGCATATAAGTATATTTTTAATTTGGGAATACTAATAGTAGCTCATTACAGTAGAATACTAACAGCATTTTTCTAGTGTTTAGATGAAACCGCACAATATTATCGTTAACAAGCTTTTGCATAGTTCTGCCCAAATACTTGGCCACCTTTATTAGAAAAGATTATTTATTTAAATTGGATGTTTTTTGGCACAGGGTAAAATCTATGTTTTAGGAAGGTTGATCCAGTAAAGTTATGTGTTTAAAACAACTTTCCTGCCTGAACAACAAGTAGGAGGATGATAAGCAGGAAAAGTCAAAAGAACTCGGAAACAATGGTGTATGTTTGGAGGATTCAAGGCAAAGATTCCAAATCTAAGAAAACTTTACCTAGTTTGAAACATGGCAGTGATAGGTCTGTGTTAAAGGTCTGTTTTGTCACCATTGGTTTGCAGAAAAAGGAAGAAAAGATAACATTCTAACAGCCATCAAATCTAGTGTGGATGAAAAAAAAGATGGCCAAAATTAACTTTCTTAAATAGCCACACTAAAGTTTAGGGCTGAATCAATGAATAAATTGATTATTAAAATAATCGTCAACAAATTCAGTAATTTAGCAACCACATTAGAGCAGTAATTATATGAAAATTGTAAAAAAAAAAAAATATATATATATATATATATATATATATATTTAAATATTTTTGCATTTACGCTAACAAAAAAACACCTAACTTTGTAGTCTGTCAATATGCTCTATCCTGAGCTCCTCAAGTGGAAACATTTTAGTTTCACCTGGTTTAAATCTGTAAAACCTTTTGCCATCCGGTTATTAATCGATTAATTGAAAAAATTATGTACAGATTAACCGATAAGCAAAATAATCATTGGTTGCATCCCTCATAAAGTTACATCGCTAACCAATTGAAAATTATTTGAAAGTTAGATTGCACAATTAATCTTAACAAATTAAATGAAGGTAAAAAAATTCATCCAGCAAGTGTTCATATATCCACCCAAAATGATGCAAAAAGCTTGTTTATTACTACATTAAATGCAGGGCAATTAGCAGTATTTAGACCTGATGTCTATCAAGGAAAATCTGAAATAAATGCTGATAATTTATAAAAATCTATCTGAAACTCTTGTCAACACACACTGTAAAAAAATAAAAAATACCAAAAAAGCCCAAATCGAGGATTTCATGCCAAGATGTACAGAATTGCACAAGTACTGAATAAAGAATTTTATGCAGCTAAACTAAAACAACACAGTTGACCAAGTGCTGTACACAAGTATACAATTAAAACACACACACAATAGATATATATATATATACCTGTATAT
>JAGKQL010005845.1:0-10635 GCA_018398635.1 Cyprinodon brontotheroides
GCGTTCCCAATGTGAGACACGAAACGAATGCTATGAAAGAGAACCCAGATAGTTTGCTGAAAGAACTTTTCCCATGGCAGCCAGTATTGTATTTTCTAACTGCAGGCCTGTAAGGAGGTAAAGGCAGGTCTAAAGTGCACTGTAAGAAAATAGATCTCCTTTTTAATTCTGTTTGAGCAGTTGGCAGTGATATTTTAAAACGTTATCTGGTTTCTTTATGTTTTGTTTTAGGTGGACTGTTCTTTGCAAGACCTATGAGATCAAAGCGTTACGTGACAATGTTGGACCCATTTCAGAATCGATATGGCAACATATTCACTGCAATAATCATGCTTCCTGCTTTGTTCAGTGATATATTATGGGTTGCCTGCATCCTTGCTGCTTTGGGTAAATCAATATTTTTTTCTCTTTCATTGGTGTGTAAAATGTAACTCTGAAAAAAGATAACAATTTCTTATTGTAATTCTGTGACGTAGGCAACAGCCTGCTGAAGCCTGTTTAATGAACATTTTTTAAGCAAATAAATAAGAAAATTCAATGTTGTGGTGAGCTGTAAAAAATATATTACATTAATTAAATATTTCTTTTTTTTCAGGTGGAACGATGAGTATAATTCTTGGAATATCATCTACAGTTTCCATTATAATCTCAGCAGCTGTCTCCATCATCTATACGTTTTTAGGAGGCCTCTACTCAGTTGCATACACAGATATTTTCCAGCTATGTTTTATATTTGTGAGCCTGGTAAGTAAAAAAAAAACAATTAGTTAGATTTGTATAAAACTCTAAGTAATACCTCAAACTGTACATTTCATCATTTTTACCATATGTCAAAAAACTAAAGAATACCCCTAAATACAGAAAAGCTTAAAAAGGTTCAGTATACCATTTCAAAACTATAAATAATTAAAGCATGATGCCTAACTAAGCAGGAAAAGGTGCCAGCCCCTAATGACTACAATCTGTTCCCGTTGTTTTCGGAAGTCAAGGTTTTGACTTAGTAGGTAAGGCAAAACCTCGGGGTAAGGAATTTGATATGGTAACTCCTCAAAAGGAAAGCCTTATTACCCAGAGTAGTTTTACATAAAGTTTCATTATATTTCACATTTGACCTAGAATCTTTGTCATTTTAAAAACCATGATTCTTTTTTTTCACAAGACACCCAATTCAGGATGCATACATACTAACAAGACAGAAATTACAAAGTATAGTAGAAAAAAATAAACATTGTTAAATGAGATTTTTGTTTTTAATCCTCAAAGGCAAAAATAACACCATAAGAAAAAGGAAAAATAGAAAAAATAGAGCTTATTCTTCAACAGAAGCTAATTTTTTGCTGAAGATTTCAAGTGCACATCAAAATGTATCATGTTGCATTTATATCTCGCTTGTGCCAGAGTATGGGCCGGGGTGTTTCATCTTGTTCTTGTTTGTCTGAGAAAGAATGTATAAATTTGACATGTAATCCACTATGACTTCCTTGGGTTTACTTAGACTTTAGACTTAGACTAAGATAGCTTTTATTGTCATTTTGTTTACACAAAGTGTATACAAAACAAAATTTCGTTTTACAGCTTTCAGAACATTTTCAGTCCATGAAGTGCAGCAGTTATCAAATGTAGACAGTGTGGAAGAAAAGACATGGTGCAAAAAGTGCATTGATATGGAAGTTCAGAGCATTAAATATGTATGGTGCAAATATGCAGAATTTTGGTTTGGTATTATTAGTGTGACGCAGAGTCTGAGCTTTGATTTAGAGTTTTTGTTAACAGTTCAGCTGTCTGTTGGCAGTGGGGAAGAAGCTGTTGCGGAATCTTCTGGACCTGCATCGAATGTTGCGAAGCCTCTTCCCATAGGACAGCAGGGATAACAGTCCATGGTGGGGGTGGGAGGGGTCATTTATTTATCTACGGGCTCAGGAAACACAGCGCTGTGATGAAATGTCTTTTATGGAGGGAAGAGGAGCCCAGATGATCCTCTGCTGTTCTCACCACTCCTTTCACTTTCTTCTGGTCTGAGGCGCTGCAGCCTCCACATCACACAGTGAGACAGCTGGTCAGAACGCTCTCTATGGTTCTTCTGTAGAAGGTAATGAGGATGGGTGGGGGCAGGTGGCCTCTCCTCATCCTCCACAAGATGTACAAGCACTTCTGTGCCCTTCTGACCGGTGAGGTGGTGTTTACAGTCCAAGTGAGGTTGACTGTGATGTGCAGCTCTAGGAATTTGTTGCTGTTGACCACCTCTACAGCTGAGCTGTTGATGAACAGTGGAGCATAGTTAGGCCAGTTCTTCCTGAAGTCGACGATGATCTCCTTCATCTTCTCCCCATATTCAGGATCAGGCTGTTATCTCTGCACCAGTCCACCAGCTGCTCCACCTCCTCTCTGTAGTCTTGGTGATTTGTCATCTTTAATGAGGCCCACCAACGTAGTGTTGTCTGCAAACCTCACAATGTGATTGGTGGAGAACCTGGGGACCCAGTCATGTGTCATCAGGGTGAACAGCAGGGGGCTCAGGATGCAGCCCTGAGGGAGCCTGTGCTTAGGGTGATGACGTCAGAGGTGTTCTGAGGTCTGTTTGTCAGGAAGTCTAACAATTGTAGAGGGGTGTATTGAAGCCCAACTGTTCCAGTTTTCCTATCAGATACTGTGGGATGATGGTGTTGAAAGCTGAAATAAAGTGCAGGAACAGTATCCGCACATGGGTGTTCTTCTCCTCCAGGTGTGCTAGGCTCAGGTGAAGAGCAGAGGAGATGGCGTCCTCATCAGATCAGTTCCGTCAAGCAAAGTGGAAAGGGTTGAATGTTGAGGGGAAACTGCAGACAATGTCTTCTTTAACCAGCCTTTTCAAGCACTTCATCATGACAGGAGTCGTTGTGACAGGCCAGTAGTCATTGAGTGAGGTGACCTGAGGCTTCTTTGTGACCGGAATGATGGTGGCAGACTTAAAGCATGCTGGCACCATGGACTGGTCCAGCGAGGTGTTAAAAATGTCTGTGAGGACATGTCCCAGTCAGAGCGTTCAAAACAGTTCTGGAGTTTCTCTATGGCTCCCTCAGTCCACACTCTGTCCTCCTTCACTTTTGGCTTTGCCTTGATTAGCTGAGGCCTTTATGCAGGAATTAGCATGAGAGATATATGATCTGATGACCCAGGTGGTAGTGGGGGTTGGTAGGCTGAATCCAAAGTGTCTTGAACCCGAGTTGATAAATCCATGTTGGTAAAAATGAGGGAGAACAGTCTTCCAGTTAGCCTGGTAAAAATAATCCCCAGCAATGATGAAAAAACCCTCTGTGTGTGCAGATTTGAGCTCAGTGATAGCCTGTTATAGAATCTTCATGGCCTCTTTTGTATTAGCACTGAGGAGGACATAAACAGCAGTGATGGCAACCACAGTGAACTCTCTGGGCAGATAGAACAGTCTGTAGTTAACAGTCAGAAACTCGATGTCTGGAGAGCAGAAGCTGGCGACCGATCTAGCATTTTACACCAGTTGTGTGTATGTAGACACAAACCCCACCTCCTCTACTCATACTGCTAAGTTCAGGCTAACAGCATTGTTCTGTATCAATGAATGAAGCCAAGACTCAGTCAGGATGATGGCACAGCAGTTATTTATCTCCTTTTTTGAAGAGAGTTTGAGTCAGAGATTATCAATTTGGTATCCAGTGAGAGGACGTTGGATAGAAGGATTGTGCAGCTTTTTAAATGTTCAAGAGTGACTGTATTTAGGAGTGCGGGAAAAAAAAGTTTTGTGACCATTGCTCCTGCAGGAGCTGGCAGTCGAAGATGTGGGATTGAGGCCTGGTTTGTAGCGTCTAGGTGGCACATTTGGTGGAATTGCCGAGAGATGTATCAGGCCGCTGCCTCCAGACACTGCAATGATGATGTCATATTACTTGTGTGTGGGATAAAATTATTCCTCGATATTAAGTGTGGATCTCTTCTCCTTTGTGTATGTCATCTCACACTACAAAGTCTGTTTGTCATATGGTAGCTATGTAGTCATGTAAGCAAGTAAAGAACGTAGGGCTGAGAACACAACCCTATTGAGTGCCAGTGTCGAGGACCTGTAGTGCAGATAAGTCAAGATTATGGAGTTAAGGAACAGCACGTCTGGATGGATAGTGTTGTACCTGCAGCCTTGTTTTTTTCCTTTCATGCGGAGGTCACTTGATACCACTGTAGGACATGGGGCTGATCCTGGACCTCTGAGTGAGGAAGATGTTAAGACCCTCAGTTGCTTAAAGAGCTGTGTAAGGTGGTGGTCAAAACTAGGTAATTACAGGCTGCTTATAATATCAGTTTTTTCTTAAACTGTGTGCTATGTCCTTTTTAAGAAGGACCACACTGTGCTGTCTACCCATGGTTTCTAGTTAGAAAACAAAACAAATGTCTCAGTTGCTAGAAGAGCATCAGACCCAAAGTTAGGACAGAGCAGATGTGCATTCCTCAAGATTTCCATCTTCTTTTAACACTCTAGAGTATATGTGCTTAATGTAATCCTATAAGGCTGAGTGGGGCTCTCTGGTTAAAGCATGAAGGGTTTCAGTGTGGCATATTGGTTTGAGCTGGGTATTTTTAAGCCAAAAGTCATGAATCGATTTGATTCAAGACTTTCCCACAGTTCATACAGTTCTAAATCGATTAATTTAGATTCAAACTGTTTTACAATAATGAAAGTGGTTCAACTGTGTTTCAAAATACTCATGTATTCTATTTTGTTTTTCCTCCTGTCACATTAAACTTCAAAAGTGCAAACTTGTAAATCAGACAGTTTAAGCATGAGATGTGAACAAAGCTGTCTCATAAGTGCAAACTTGTTTGTGAAAAGTGAAAAAGTGAAGCCTCACCCGAGCGAGCAGACGCTTTACACAGCAGACATTCATGAGTTGCATTATCTTCAATGCACAAACCATATTTGCAGCGTTGTCTGTAACAACTACAAGAGTGTTTTCTGGTCAGCCCCAATTTGTTGTTAATGTATGGCTTTCAGTCAAGCCTATTGGCTATATTTGCAGCTATCTGTCAGCTTGAAGTAATCTTGAGTGCATCTTTCCTACTTATTTGAATGTGAACGTTACTTGCGAGGGTCACTATAAAACTAATCAATCTCATTCCCTAGACATCGATTTTGCAAAAATATAAAGGAATCGATTCAAAATCGAGTAAATCGATTTTTTTTACCCAGCCCTAATCTTGGTTCTGCAGATCAGAGGTTTTTTGATAGGGAACAGGTTCTCAGAGCTATGATCTGACATTCTAAAGTAACAAGCTGCTTCAGCCTTGCACTCTACTGGAGTACTACATAATAGCTTGTCTAGTATACTGAACTCTTAGGTCACAAACTATATATTTGAGGAGTTTGGGGAGGACAGCTTTATTTCTATATGGTTAAAGTCTCCATCCAAAATCCCATAGGCTGCTGTAGTTATAGTAAAATGAGTTTTCTAAACATTTTTTTAAGTTCCTCTTCACTGCCTCATGAATCAAATAATGGGAGCAGAAGGCTCCCTCTGTCCATGTAGCCATGTAAATGAGATGCAAATGTACAGTACAAATCCCTGCCTTTGATCTTCCCTGTACCTGTAATCTTCTTGGCCCAAAACAACTTGATGCTTGAAAGCTGCTGAACTAGAAACTTTACAAAACTGGAAACACTGATTCTGTTGTCTTGAAAGATAATTTAGTTTTAAAGTACATTTTATTGAATTGCTTATGAACAGGGCAATACTGTAAACTGATTGGGCTAACTGCCCAATGTCTCAGTCTTTCTATTAGACCACATAAATTCATAGGTATTTTTAGGAAACGTATGCCCAACAGTGGACCATGAAATAGATATGCAAGATTAAACAGATTTTTGATTTGTTGTTGGCAGATTTGATTCTTGTTAGATGGATTCAGTAAACATACTGTGTGAAGATGATGAGACACAAGGCACACAACAGAAGTTAGTAGTAGGGTATATAAAGTGTAGTTAAGATGCCTTAAAAAACAAAATTACTGATAATAGGATGTGTAATCAAATACAAATTAAATACTAATACACATAGCATTTAAATACTGGAAGTATTAATGTAAAACTAATATAAAAAGCAATTCAATACAGAAGTAAAATGATGCTAATTAAAAATATAACATGTAAAACTATTTAAAAATTATATCCAACAGTTAAATAAAGCTGCAAATGCAAATATTGTTCAATGAAGTTACTCTTCTTAAAACCTTGAAACAATTAAGCGGAGTAAAGATAAGTCAACATAGACTATTGGGTCAGTTATGAGTAAGACTATAGGAAGAGAAGGAATCAAGGATAAGTAAGTTATTCCCAAATCCATAAGCTTGCACCAATCTGAAAAGGATTTTTGTTAAGACTGTGATTTCTCTCTTTCAGTGGCTCTGTGTTCCATTTATGGTGCTTAGTCCAGCTGTTACTGCCATCTCCCACACACTCCCACTCAACGGCTCACATGAACATGCTTGGATAGGACACCTGGACATGGCTGATTCTGGAAAATGGGTGGATGAGTTCCTGCTGCTGGTAAAATAAATAAATAAACTTGACATAAATGGAGAAAAAAAAAATAAAAATAAAAAATATATATATATATATATATATATTTTTTTTTTTTTTCTGTTATAGACATTTAATATGAATACATAGAACATAAACCGTCGTTAATGAAACAACATTTTTTCAATTAGTAATTGTGCCCTTTGAGATCATAATCTCAAAGGCCACTCAAAAAATGTCTGATAGTACTTGTATAATACCAAGCACTAAATTCCTGAACCTGCACTGGTCATCGTGGAATTTAATCATTTTTAATATACGGTAGCATTAAATTAAATTTTTTCCAATGACAAATAAAATGCATAAAAGTATGACAATGGGAGCAGAGCAGTTGAGCTAGAATAGACTTATTGTATATGATGCAAAATGAATAGATAAAACAACTGCATAGAAGAACCAGTTCTTTTTTTCCCTGTAATTTAGTCACAGTGTTACAAATGTGAATCTTTTTTATAGAGCTGCGTCTGTGTGATCAATTCTTAAAACAGGCAGACTTTCTTGCAAATATAGGCACTGGTGGTGTGCATCACTCTAAGTGGGCTTGCTTTTGTGTTGTGCAGCTATTTTCAAATTTGAGGTGACAGCAGTCTTCCCTCGCTGTCCTTTAAATCCTCAGCTGATCACTTCTGCAGTGCCTGTTCCAGAGTACAGATATTGAGTTTACATTTAGACGCAGTTCATTAGATGAAGTGATATCTGTCTGTTTAACAACTGTGAAGTAATCTGAGTATCCTACTCTTGTTCTGTGTTTATTGCAGGCTTTAGGGGGACTTTCATATCAATCCCTTTACCAAAGAATCCTCTCTGCAGCCTCATCTGCTCAGGCTCAGATAACCTGTTTTGCTGCTGCAGGGACTGTTTTCATTACAGGAATCCCCTCCGTTGTTATTGGTGTCATGGCTGCGGCTGCAGGTAACCTCTCACACCATCACATTAAATAAGATGACTGTCTTTTACACTGTGATGCAAAGACCAAGGTACACTATGAAGCATGACACGGTTTTGCTTCATTCCTAAATTCCTAAGATAATAAAGTTGTAAAAAAATAAAAATAAAAAAAACATATTGTATTCCCATGACATGTTTGTCCACAGGCATCTAAAACCAGATATTTACATACACTGTTTAAATAGACATAAACCTTTTTGCTCTGTCTGATATTAAATCAAAATCAATTTTTCACACCACCGGTCAGTTAGGATTCCCTTAGTAATTTCTTTCTAAATTTTAATAAAATAAAAAAAGTTTCTTAAAGCTACAGTGTGTAATTTTTCAGTTACATCTAGCGGTCAGACTGCAGACTGCAGCAACATAGGCGTCTCACCCCAACGCTTCTACTCCCAAGCAACAGCAGGGCGAAGCTGCTGCGGTACAAAAATGTCTTCTCCACGACATCCGCGATCACCTACCTTCTCAAGTGATGAGAAGTTTGTTTTACATAGATAATTTTACAGATAGTATTTCATTTAGTCTGTGGTAGGGTATAGATTTCATGTAGACTTTTAGATACATAAATATACCCGTTGTTTACTTTTTCTACATGTCGCTCTGTGACGTTTTGGTGAGCCGCTTTGCATGGTGATATAAACAAGCGATCCTAAGTAATTGTAGTCATTAGTTTAACAGCCGTAGATTGTGTTCTACGCTGGAAGAATTATATATTCCGTTTACAGAGTCCAAGTCTTGTTTGTAGCACGGGGGTTACAAGGGGATGGTGGGAAGGAGAGGCTGAGGAGAGGAAGATAAGATAGGCGCAGCTAGGGCCAGGCGAGCTGAGAGGTGCCAAGCAGGGACTCAGAGCAGAGGAGGACGAGGGTGAAGACTCCCCAAAGGAGCCGGAGAGAAGCAACCTGGTGTATATATATCCAGAAAATTATTTTACAGAAAATTACTGAATCATTACCTGTGAAACTCCTCAGGGACGTTGCTGAATATCAGTATACTGACAGGTAATTAGCACACATCATCAACAGTACAATTATTGTTTTAGACAGGTCTGAGCATCTTGTACTCCAAAAACTACGATGATATTAGACAAGTGTGTGTGTAGGATTAATTACCTGTCCAAGAGAAAACTCAGCGCAACTTGATGCGTCACTTTGAAAACCTTTTCCTCCATCAGTGACTTCCATGGCGTGTAAATGCGGTGCCAATGTTGATCCGTGTTTTTTATGTCGTTTCTTGTCAATGTGCTTGGCGCTTTATTCTCGTCGTGCAAAGTCATCACCACGCCCTGCCGCCTTGTGCCCACCTTTCTTGTTACTGGCGCGAGTATACCTGCTTCTTTCTTCTCTTTGGTTTCGGGCAGACTAAACGCTTCTCAGGCATAACACTGCCATCTACTGTTCAGTACCGTCTTAGTTCATCTTCCCCAAATTTGCCGTAGTTATTTTCGAGCTGCACGGGAGATCTCGCGAATCGCTAGTTTGTTGCCTTCTGCTTTTTCGTAGCGCAGTTATTTGTAGCCTCCATGGCCATGCAGACCCTCCTATGTAATTATAAATAATCTAATTCTAAGGCACGCAAATATTATGATTAAAAGGCTGAGCTCATAGGGGATGATCTAAATAAATATAGTTATGTATAATATATTACATTTCTGATTTCTGCTGGTCCTGTACTTTGCTTTCACATACACTGTAGCTTTAACATTCATACCATACCAACTTTATTATTTGAAGCACTTTATGCACCGACAGGACCAAAGTGCTGCATGTAATCTCATAAAATAGAATAAAATTATAAAATAGAAAAAACAAAAAGTGTAAAATACATATTAGTATACAAAGAGCTGAAATACAAAGCAAATGATCAAATTGTAACAAAAGTTATCAAGGAAATAGATGAGTCTTAACAAGGGACTTTATATCCCAGCAATTATGAAGAGGCATGTCTTACGCTCAGAGGCAGATCATTCCAGCTGAGCTTGCATTTTGTCTTTGGGACTCTCAGAAGCAACTGATCAGCTGACCTGAGGGAACGGGAGGGTGTGTAAAAATGCAACAGCTCAGACAGATAAGGAGGGGAAAGGCCATTAAGAGTTTTAAAAACAAAGAAAATAATTTTAAGAATTTACTGGCATTCTCCCTTTAACTTAGACTGGATAAGCATTTTCTATCTAAGGAAACCTAACAGTTTGCATCAAGGCACAAATTTCTAATTCCTCCTGGATGAACATGCATGTAATACCTGTCCAAAGTAACTGGCATTGTGTTGTTAAATCTGCAACAATCCCACATTCTAATAATACATATAGTGACAGTGGGGAGGAAACTACCATTTAACAGGAAGAAACCTCCACAGAAAAACCAGGGTCAAAGTGAACGGCCTTCTCCTGCTACCAACTGGGGTTTAAACAGTCAGAACACACACACAACCGTAACACAGATGCAATTATCAGAAACTTTCTATGTGAGAGAAAAGTGGAAGGTTAGTTGCAGTAGTAGCTACTCTAGTGGCTTAATCTAAAAGTGAAACATGGCTAGGCAGATGAACTCTGAGTCAGTGTTCAAGTCTGTGAGATAAAAAGAATACAAAAATTTAAAGCCCGGCCAATAGCTCCTATCTGAATAGCTAGTCCCAGTGGCGCTGGTTAAGTGGAGAGGTTAGTTGGCCATGGGGCTCTTGCACCACCCTGTCTCCCAATAGCTGCATGAACATTCATATGTAAACCTGATATACACTTTTAATCACAAAAATGAGCCCCTCTGGGAGTTTATTGGGACTTGTTATTGAGACGTTCTCCATATTGTGTTCATCCCTTGTGCACAGCACAGAAAAAAGACAAATCAACAAATACATGCCCCATCCTGGTGTAACTGAGTAACGTAATTGCTTTGAATTCTGACAAGATATAGAGCAGACTGGTAAGGCATAGAAAAGTGGGTAGGGATAAAATCAGTAGCTGTTTCATTCTTCATAACACAGGATTAACAAATGAGCTACCAATAAACCAACTAACCTACAGTAAGACATGAACGTTTTTCTTTTATTTCAGGCTGGACAGTAAGAAAATTAAAAATATATAAAGTGTTTCCATACAGTGTATGAAAATATCT